>JAVIWB010001667.1:0-245107 GCA_031893035.1 Dermolepida albohirtum
TAAATCTTATGATAATTATATAAAGCGAATTATGAAATTTCAAGAATGATGCAAAAGAAATAAAAACTTGTATCACAAAATATTTTACTTGGACCTTTTCAATTGCAATATTCTAAATAACCATTAGCTACGTGAATAAATTATTCTATTAAATCATTTGTAATTATCCGGTATTTAGTAGTTAATTACATTTGAAAGTTCGACTTCATATTTTTTGATGTTTGGAAATATTCGTTACTCAGATGGAAAAAATTCGTGTTCATGATCATGGAACTTGTACAAATTTTATATGTTGGGTATATACTTACAGATCTACACAGTCTGTTTCAAAGAAAAGGGAACTTTTTTAAAATAAAAACAAAGACTTACTATTTTTGTAAAATTCATTTATTTTATTCAAAGTAGTCGCCTTCGGTTTCAATACAACCTTTTTCACAGTCAATTGTCATGTGGAATGAATTTTTAAGTTCATCTTTAGAGATGTCCTTCAAAATCGCCGTCAACGCCTTTCTAATGGCTTCGACGTCGGCATAACGCAGTCCTTTCATCGGCAAATGTAGGTTGGAAAACAGATAGCAATCACAGGTGGCCAAATCCGGTGAATACTGTGAATGGTTGAAGGTTAAATTGCCATTTGTTAATAGAAAATCAGTGATAAGTGTCGAACGATGAGATGGTGCGTTATCATGCAACAAACGCCAGCTACCATTTTCACGATATTGAGGGCGCAGTCGACAAATATGCGCCAAAAGACACCAACATAATATACAGCTTTGACTATTTGACTAGTTAGGCACTATGCCTTTCGAATCATAAAAACAAATTAACATTGTCTTCACTTTTGACTTCTCCAAACGGCTATGTTTCGGTCTTTCTTCGCTTGAATGCTTCCATTCAAAGTTTTGACGCTTGGTCTCTGGATCATATAGAAACCATCACGTCTCATCGCCAGTTACACTAGAACACCTGAAGTTTTCGTCCTTTTTTGTCTTTAATCAAATCTGTATAATCTTGAATTTAGATAGCTTGTGTGGTGCAAACCTTTCACAAATCTATCTCAGTCCCAAATGCTGTCTCGAAATGTGATGAATTAAATCTTTGAAAATATTTAAGTCCATTTCCACGTGTCGCAATGCGTATTTCGACTCATTTCTGATAAATTCACGCACAAGTTCGATGTTACTTTCCGTAACCACAGATTTTTTTGCACCAGGATGTTCGTCGTACGATCGTCTTTAAATCGTTTCTACCACTCATACACACTCGTACGTGATAAACACTCATCACCATACACTTGTCTCATAAAATTAAACGTTTCAGTAAACGATTTACGGTGTTTAACACAGAACTTTATATTTGCTCTTTGTTCAAAATTCTTTTTTTGACCAATACCAAATACACGCCGTTTCTTTATATGTAATTTCTCTGCTTCTAATGATATTTTGACATAATATTGTTGAAAGATCTACCACACCGACGCATATTTTTTTTAATCATCAAAAAAAACTATTTGTCCTATGAGCAAAATCATTCATCAAGTTATTTTCTAACTTCACGAAATTAGCGAAGTACTGCTCTGCAAGCGCGTATTCCATTGATGCGAAAAGATGATAGTTGGACGGGGCAAGGTCTGGAGAGTACGGCGGGTGCGATATTATGTCCCATTCAAATGCTTTCAACGTTTCCTTGACTAGTTTTGCTGTATGAGACGGCGCGCTATCATGTTTTAAAATCATTTTCCGTGTCTTCGGGATCATTCTGGACGTTTTTCTATCAACGTATGGTTCGAATTGATAATTTGTTGTCGGTAGCGATCAGTATTAACTGTTTCACTAGGTTTCAGCAGTTCGTAATACACTACACTATTCTGGTCCCACCAAACACTTAGCAAGACGATTTGGCCTTGGAATCGACGGGCCAACTTCGCCAGGTGATAGCCATGATTTTTTGCATTTAGGGTTTTCGAAATAAATCCATTTTTCATCACCCGTCACTATTCGATGCAGAAATGACTTCCAATCATACCTTTGAAGCAGCATTTTGATTATTCATTCAATTGAATTTGTCTTTTGGATTTTTCCCATTATTAGTAATCGATCGCTAATCGTTTCTTGAGTCACATTTAACGCTTCTGCCAATTGTTTTTGAGTTTTGGTTGGGTTTTCATCCAATAACTTCTTCGATCTACCAGAACGTTCTTTGCCTTGCACACCTAAATCACCACTTTTGAACTGTAGAAACCACGCCTCACACATTTTCTGGTTGAAGCATGCTCAGTTTCTAGCGGCAAACGATGATTTTCAGCGGCTTTTTTCTTTTGATTAAATAAGAAAAATAATGCATGCCACAAATGCACTTTTTCAGGCACGAAACTTTTTCAAAGAGATATAAATCTATGACAGTGTTACTTTCGCAAAATATAACATGTACACCTTTGACCTTGATGTCAATAGAACAAAATGACATATGTATTAAATAGTAACATTGAATACTTAAGCCTAGTGACATCTGTTAGAAAAATCGGTACTGACTTTCCAGTATACTTGGTATGCTATAGTATTTCTTAATGTAAATCGGATATCGCAAAATGTTAATTATCATAATTATAAAATATCACGTGTTGGCGTTATTATATCATTGACAATAGAGACAAATATTCAAAACTGAATAAAGAAAATTACGTGCCGTATATGTATATTATATAATGCAACAACTAAAAAGTAAATTTCCTCAATAATAACTATAAGTGATAAATAAGGTGTGGATTAAATATGTAAGTATACCCGGTTTATGGCAGATTGCAGAGTTAAATTTGACTTTGATGTACTACGACTTATCTTAATTTCTTTTCTAACTGTACTATAAGCCAATAGATTCTCATAATTTTGCCAAAGCTTTTATAATATTTCTTGTGAAACAAAATAGTGAAAAATGTTTTTCAAAATTTATAAAATTGATATAAACTTAGAAAAAGCTAATAGTTTCAACCTAATCTCATTTATTTTCTCATAGTATTTTTTTACGAATAAAAGAAATTAGTGTGAAGTCATTTGCTTTTCATGGTTTTATTATAAAGTCTTTTTTTGATGTGTTTGAATTGTAATATAAAAGTTTACTAGAAAAATTGACTATCAATACCACTAGTTTCTAATTCATTCATAGTTCAAATATATTAAATTAATAAAAAATGATTATATACCTCAAAATATTTTATTTGCGCCATCTACCACCAAAGATACGTTATTCAAATATCTGAAAGGAATCATTTACTAATATTTATATATCATTAGTAGTATTTTAAATTGTCAATTTATTTATTGTAAAAATGTATTGTAATGTTTAAAATACCATTAGCTCAACGTTTAATTCTTATTCTCCTTCTAACTATACCATCTATCTAATAAAGTCTAAACTAATATGTCATACATGTCGGTGTATATATATATATATATAAAAAGGTGGGGATGAATTAGTATATTCATAATAGTAATCGAGTATAGACTAAAACCAATTTGAGACATATTCATTTGTCCACTTGTTAAATAGCAAAATGTATGTGTATCGGGATTACAGTGGAAAGTGTGTCAACTAGTCAGTGTTAAAAGTGCTTAAAATATGAAATTTTGTGTATATGTTTCAAACGACTCTTGTTATGAAATTACAAAAATATCCACAATGTTTATTCACAAAAAACTACGAAATGGAATTTCTAGTCAAGAAAATTTTTTAACGTCAAATTGCAAGCAATGCTAGTGACAATTAGAAGAAATAAATTTTCCAATATAAACAAGGAATGGACTTATGGACAACCTCAACTCACTTATCATTTATACTTTCCACAACAATTTTACAGCTATTTAATTTAGGTTAAAATGTGATACAACAACGATGCAAGCAAAAAAAGATATATATTAGTAATTTGTTGCTGCGCATTTTTAGCATTCTGCTATTTTGGTGGATATCGACTGAAAAATGAGAAATATTTGACTGAGGCAGATGGTCTATCAACATATATAGATTTGAATGAAATTTGGACAGGTAGTGTAAGTAGAAAAAGGGAAAGACCAAAACCTGATTTACAAAACACTAAGCACTGTAGAATGGAGACGTGTTTTGATATTTCAAGATGTCGAAAAAACTTTAAAGTTTATGTATATCCTGCAGAAGAAAATATAGAACCAAGCCATTCATACCAAAAATTACTTAAAGTTTTAAGAGAATCACGCTATTATACACCTGATCCAAATGATGCTTGCTTATTTGTTCTATCATTAGATACTTTGGATAGAGATCATTTAAGTACAGATTATACTAAAAATTTACAAAATCGTATACAGAAATTACCTTATTGGAATAGGGGCTTAAATCATGTAATCTTTAATTTATATGCAGGAACATGGCCTGATTACCATGAAAATGGATTGGATTTCGATTATGGTTTTGCAATACTTGCAAAGGCCAGTATGTCGGAAATTCACTTAAGGCCTAATTTTGATATTAGTATACCATTGTTTCATAAAACATACCCAGAAAAAGGTGGTGACCCTGGATTTGTGCAATCCAATAATTTTCCTTTAAATAAAAACTATTTGCTCGCATTTAAAGGAAAAAGATATGTTCATGGAATAGGTTCAGAAACAAGAAATTCCTTTTATCATATACATAATGCTCAAGATGTCGTTATTGTTACAACATGCAAGCATGGCAAAAGTTGGAAAGACATGAAAGATGAGAGATGTGATGAAGATAATAAAGAATATGATAAATATGATTATGATGTTTTATTACAAAATTCAACATTTTGCCTTGTGCCAAGAGGCCGCAGATTAGGTTCTTTTCGTTTCCTTGAAACATTACAAGCTGGTTGTATTCCAGTTATTCTTTCAAATTCATGGGCACTCCCATTTGATCAAGTTATTAATTGGAAAAAGGCAGCTATCTTTGCAGATGAACGTTTGTTGCTTCAAATTCCAGATATGGTACGTTCTATATCGTCACAAAATATTTTGGAGCTTCGACAACAAACACAAATTTTCTGGGATAGATACTTTTCTTCTATTGAAAAAATAGTATTTACAACTTTAGAGATAATAAAAGACAGACTGCCAAATAGTTTGCCTAGGGATGGTCTAGTATGGAATACTCATCCTGGGGCATTGGTAACTCTTCAAGAATTTTCAGATTCGCCAGGTGATTTTCCATTTCATTCCATGACACGAACAAACAGTTTTACTGCCGTTATCTACTGCCAGTTGGGATTGAGCCTTACACCATCTTCTACTTTGTATCGTTTAATAACTAATTTATCTAAGAGCAAGTTTTTACATAGAATAATAGTTGTTTGGTCAAATGATAAAAGGTCACCACCAAATAATCGTTGGCCTATGTTACCGTCCCATATTGATTTTCATGTGTTACAGTCGTCAACCACTGATCCAACCAATGCAGGTATTGCACAAAGATTTTATCCACATCCACTTATTGAAACATCAGCTGTATTATCTTTAGATGAGGATACAACAATGACAACAGATGAAGTGAACTTTGCTTTTACAGTGTGGCAGCAGTTTCCAGAGAGAATTGTGGGATATCCAGCTAGATCCCACTATTGGGATGATGCTAAAGGTTCTTGGGGATATACGTCCAAATGGACTAATGATTATTCTATAGTTTTGACAGGTGCAGCATTTTATCACCGTTACTATAATGTTCTATATACCCAGTGGTTAAGTCCATTACTTCATAAAACTGTTGAACAAAGTCAAAATTGTGAAGACATTTTGATGAACTTTTTAGTAAGTCATGTAACTAGAAGGCCTCCAATAAAAGTAACTCAGAGAAAACAATATAAAGGGTTGTCATCTATTGGAGGTTGGTCACCATGGAATGACCCAGATCATTTTATCCAAAGACAAACATGCCTTAATACATTCGCCGCTGTTTTTGGATATATGCCATTACTAAGGTCGAATTTGCGTCTAGATCCTGTTTTATTTAAAGACTCAGTTTCAAATATGAGGAAAAAGTATCGACAAATTGAATTAGTTGGCAGCTAGCAAGTGTTATGTAATATAATTTAGATCATATGAATTTCTTGTTAGTTAATGGAAATGGGAGTTAAATCATGTATATAATAAATATACTATAATACTATGTAAATATAGCTGCCAAAATTAGTTTTGTGTAACTGCAGGACTATATTGTTAGTGAAAAATCAAACAGTTTAAACAAGAAAAATATGTAAGTGCTTATAAGCAAAATATATACAAACAATTTAGCCCATAATAAGTTAGTAAAAGAAAAGTTTTCTTTATTGTGGTATTTAATTAAAAAAATAAGCCATAGTTTCTTTGTAAATCAAATATATTTAGTATTATTAACATTTATTTAAATTTATTAAATACAGAGAAATACAATTTTTATGAGATTTTTTTAAGAACAAAATTATATAATTTATTTATTATTTATTTATACCATACATAGTGTGGATCAGTATGGTTAAAAACCCACAGAAGTGCCCAGGACTTCTATTTACTAAAATAAGAGAAACAAAAACAAATATTTTCAGCATATGTATATATATATATATATATATATATATATATATATGTATGCAAAATATCCTATATTCCTGTTATATTTTGTATTGTTTAGAACTACAAATTTCAGGCAATTCATTAACAAATATATCCTGCACCTTATGCTTTTAAATAAAAGCATAAAAACTGTATGTCCATTCCTTATAGGAAACTTCTATTGGTTTTAATTATTATTTTAAACATTTTTAATCCACATTTTAGAAACTGTAGTTCCTGTGTGGCATTATTCCTCACGCGTACTTAATAAAGTCGGCAAGTACATTGTGCCATATCAAATATTTTATTTTTAATAGAAATGCCATTTTCTTGATATTTGTCAATGTTCTCTGAATATGGTCTCAATTTTGTCTATCGACTGCTAAAATTGGTTTTTATTGGATTGCCAAAAAATGTTCATCTGTGATAGAATATGAAAGAGATCATATTCATCAAACAAATTTAGTCAGATTCTCTATATTAAATATATGTATATTTTCTTTCCTATTCTTTTAAGGTTTTTATATTGTAAATTATTTTATATAATTATTTGTTAAGTAAAATTTATGAAAATATTGTTTATATTGTTGTTATGTACCATGTGATTTAATTTATATATATACATGAATAAAAGTTTATAAATATGTGTAAATATTTAAGAAAAGAAATGTTAATTTAGTACAGCAATACTACTATTATTGTTATATATTTTTGGTAAGTGTATCTAAAATTACATATAGACATGAATGTTTTGTACAATTTTGTATGCATTTTAATATAAGTTAAACATTTACAAAAAAACATCTTTTATTGATCGACTGTCGCTATGAAATAATATAAACATATATGATTGAATTCCAAGTTTTTTGATAATGGTAATACAATATTGTATAAATTTCATTTGTAGTAACTGCGCAATATTATTTATTTATATTCAAGTTTGTTGGATAAACTAAAACTTTTTAGAAAAATAGTACATTACAGAAAAATTAGATCTATTTTTCTATTTAATAAGCAAATAACTCAGTAACAGTTTCCTTTCTAAAATCTTCAAATCATAGTTACAAGCAGAATATGCTAAAAAAGATATTAAGCTTTATGAAATTTAGTTCAGAATATATTGACAAAATATATTTTCTTAAAAAATGCGCTGAATCTAGTCTCCGTAAAAGTCGTTTGTTTATATTATCCTTAAGATGTTTTTCCTTTTTAAAGTAAATCAGTCCTAACACTTTACCAAAAAAAAAGCCCAACTAGGCTTAAATGAAACAACAGTTAATTTCAAACAACGTATATTTGTGTATTTACCAACATATACATATATTTACAGTAACAGTCTATTAAATGCCTTGATGTATCAAAAATTAACCATACAAGGAAATAAATTTATCAGTTTTATATAAAAGTAGAAATATAGAGACCTTATCAAAAATAAACACAAAATACAACTTTGCAAATACTAGAAGAAACAAATTTACATACTGAATTGCTTAAATTAATCACATGTTTGAGTGATAATATTTTCTATTGTATGAATCAGATTTCTTTCTTTTAAATTATAACACAGATAAAGTCAAAAGAATAACTATAAATCATATAACTGAAACACCAGGTAACCAACCACTGACATTCAGGTATTGAGTAACTACATCCTTTAGAGAAACTTCACCAGAACTGAGGTCACTTTCAGGTAATTTTGTTTTTCCATTAGTAATATTGTCCTGAAAAAAAGACAATATATTAACAATTACATATAGGTACATACTCTAATGTTAAAATTTTTTTTAACTAATACTCTAAACGAGAGTAAATTATCTTATTTCCATATGTCACATGCACCGATTATACAACAAAATTAATCCCGTCTAAGTGCTAACTTTCGCCTGGCAGCTTTGGGGCTTTTGAAATTTGTGGCGTATCTTAAAAACTAAGATCACGGAACATAAATGCCTGTCAAAAGCAGAATTATCAACAAAAATTCGCGAAATATGGGCTGCAATACCACCGGTAGAGTGTTACAATTTAGTAGCAAGTATGCCTCGACGAGTGCGAGCTGTCATTAAGGCCAAGGGCGGAGCGACAAAATATTGATAAATTGTACTATATTACTAAATAACACTTCGTACATAATTTTCACAAGTTTTATTTTCCTCACCTCTCTTTTGACTAAACTATATATGTATGTATGTACATAAATTCGTAAGGTGTCTAATACATTTGAGCATGGTTGTAAGTGACTGAGAATAAAGATTAACTTTTGATAATATTGCTATGCGTAATTTGTATAAAATGTCAATTATTTTTAAAACCTATAGAACAGACAAACGTTGAGAAGATGCGACATGTTGAAGATATTTCTTTTTAAATAAATTACATTAAATCGAATATAACGATATGGATACCGACTTTTAAACTGTTAATTCGTCATATATAGAGGTGTTTCAAGAAAAGATTTCATTTTAAAAACTACATATTGTAAAATGAAACCATACACGTTTGCACAACACTTTGAAATTGTGAAAATGCACTATAAAAACTGAAAAATTTCTTTGAGACAGCTTGTAAAGTTCTCGTCCAGCAATATGAACTTAATCGGTAAATTTGAACGTCTCGGCAAAATTGTGGCTATAGAGAACTCAACACGTGTCGATCGCCCAAGTGGATCAACCGAAAATATTACTACTGCAGCAGAAAGTGTTACCGAAAGCCCTCATATGTAACTTAGAAAACCTTCACAATTGGATGTATCAACAACCAGCTTGTACGGATTTTACACAAAAATCTTGGCTTACAAATTCCAGCTGTTATAAGAATTAACACTGGCTGATCATGGACAACGTCGTACGTTTATTGAATGAACCAATACGAAGACAAAATCTAACTATCATTTGTTAGGGTTGGAGACACAACGAATGGATTTTGTCTTTGGGCTGGTGGTGTCATTGGATCGCATTTTTTTTTTAATGAAACTGGTGCACGAGTCTCAACGAATGGTGCCCGGCTTTTTTATTTTGAAAATGGATGTTTTAGACATCGACTACCTTTAATTTTCAACAGGACAGCACTATATGACACAAAAGTTATGAAACAATCGCCTTATTGCATGTACTTTACTGATCGTGTAATTTCACGTTTCAATTGATTGTGTAGATCGTGTGATTTAACGCTGTAGGACTTTTTCTTTTAGGTATAGGTTAAATAGAAAGTCTACGGAAATGTTCCAGCAACGATCGAAGTGCTCAAACACAATACCAAAGCTGTTATTCACGAAATAGAAGTTGTGTGCAGACATGATGAAAAATTTCCTCAAAAGAATGTGGTGGCCATTTAACAGATATATTCCGTTATTAATCATATAGTCCAAACTCATTTTTCCAATAATTTAAAATTGAACTTCTTGTTGAAACACCTCTACGATATACGAGGGAGCGTTTTTATATTCGCGGAATGAGCGGGTTGTAGAGGGGTGAGTAGGCGCATTGGGGGCGTGGCCTGTGTAGCGACTCATGATTAGTATAAATACGAAGTTTCATTGTTATTAGACAGTTGGTTTTTGAGCTATCGTCAACCAAGTAACATAATCAGGAGTGAAAAGTGAAATATGGAAAAAATCGAATATCGTGCCGTTATAAAGTTCCTTACCAGGCAAGGAAAATCAGTTGCGACCATAATGAATGAGATGTCATTGGTTTACGGCGACTCTTGTCCAGGAAAAACCATGGTGTACAAGTGGCATAGTTTATTTAAACAAGGAAGGGAATCCCTTGAAGACGACCCGAGGCCGGGCAGGAGCATTGAGGTGACCACGCCAGCACTTATCCAAAAAGTTGAACAAATTGTACTCGAATATGCTCGACTAAAGAAGAAACAACTCGCAGAAATGGTTGGAGTATCCGATACAACAATTTTTAAAATCCTACACGATCATCGCGGCATGTCTAAGGTCAGCGCAAGATGGGTGCCGAGAATGCTCACGCCGCCGCAAAAACAACAGCGCGTAGAGTATTCGCGTGCATTTTTGGACCTCTGTAATGAAGACAAGGATGGTGTATTGAGTGGAATTGTTACTGGAGACGAAACTTGGGTTCATCATTATGAACCTGAGTCCAAACAAGACTCCATGCAGTGGCATAAAAAGGGCACAGCACCTCCCAAGAAATTTAAAGTGTCACAATCAGCTGGGAAATTCATGGCAACGGTATTTTGGGACTCGGAAGGAATATTGTTGATTGATTATAAAGATAAAGGTGTTTCTATAACCGGAGAATATTACGCTTCAATATTAGAGCGACTAAAAGAAGCCATTAAAGAGAAAAGACGGGGAAAATTGACAAAAGGTGTTCTGCTTTTGCACGACAACGCGCCCGTTCACAAGAGCCGCGTTGCGTTAGCTGCCCTGCATAAGGTGGGCTTCGAAATTGTAAATCACCCACCCTACAGCCCAGACCTGGCCCCGAGTGATTATTACCTGTTTCCGAAAATGAAAAAAGAGCTGCGGGGTAAAAAATTTACTGCCGATGATGAAGTCAAGGAGGCAGTTTCGGCGTATTTTGCAGATAAAGAGAAATCATTTTTTTATGAGGGTATAAATAAATTAATTGAAAGATGTGAAAAATGTATCCGTCTTGCAGGTGAATATATTGAAAAAGAAAAATAATTTGGTTTTTTTATTTCCACCCCTTGTCCCCCATTCCGCGAATATAAAAACGCTCCCTCGTATGTGTGCATACGTAATTTTATAACATAGGTCATGACCTCATACCGAAGTCAACGCATATTTCTTTAAATGGATTATTATTTTTGCAGTCGTACTGAAAAAGGATGCATTACACTTTTTATTTAATATTTCATTCAATAATTTTTCTGTATATAGAAAAACCAAATATGGATCTATTTTTAATTGGCCTACAATGTTGTTTATTCTGAATTTTACGTAAGGGAAAACGACGGTTTACATTGACATTAGTTTCTTTTTTTCTTTACCGATTGACTCAAATAAATAACAAAAATACATTAATATAATTTAATTTTGAACTATATTATTTTATTTTGAAATGAAGTCTTCAGAAAATTTATGTGCAAATGCTCTTATATCGAATGTCAAAGAAGAGTCATTAGTATTAATTATTTACTAATAACATTGTATTTATCTTATGAAAACATTGCCAAAAGCAACTAAATAGATTATTATTATAGGAATGAAAACCAAATTATAATTGTGTTATATATACACATATATTTAATACAGTGACGATTTCTCTGAGAAAGCGAGCAAAAACTAAAAGGTATTAGCATTCAAATATATAATAGAAATGTAAATTAAACCGTTTAAATGAGTACAGTCGACACTACAATTAAGTGAAGTAAACATGTTTAAATGAGCATTGTGCTATTCATATATTAAGACATTGAAGTACCAAGTGTACTAGTTTTTTTCGTAAAAAAAACTACATAATTTTCAAGAAAATCGAAAAATTTATTATTCAAAGTATTGGCCATTTGATTCTACACATCTTGCCCATCTTTCAGAAAATTCATGGATGCCATCCCAAAAAAAATGTTTGTCCTTTGAGCAAAACTATTCATCGAGTCATTTTCTAACTTCTTCGAAATTGGCGAAATCCTGCTCTGCAAGCGCGTGCCCCATTGATGTGAAAAGGTGATAGTCGGATGGGGGCAAGGTCCGAGTACGGCGGGCGCGATATTATGTCCCATTCAAATGCTTTCGACGCTTCCTTGACCGGTTTTGCTGTATGAGACGGCATGTTATCGTGGTATAAAATCACTTTTCCGTGTCTTCGGGACCATTCTGGACGTGTTTCTATCAATACATTGCTCGAAATGATAATTTGTTGCCGGTAGTGATCAGTATTAACTGTTTCACCAGATTTCGACAGCTCGTAATACACCACCAAAACGATTTCACCTTGGAGTCGTTGGGCCGGCTTCGCCAGGTGATAGCCATGATCTTTTACGCTTAGGGTTTTTGAAATAAATCCATTTTTCATCACCCGTCAGTACTCGATGCAGAAATGACTTCCGATTATACCTTTAAAGCAACATTTCACAGATGATTTTTCGATTTTCCATTTGCCTATCATTCAATGAAGTTGCACCCATCTTTTCGATTTTTCCCATTGCTCGTAATCAATCGGTCACTAATCGTTTCTTGGGCCACATTTAATGCTTCTGCCAATTGTTTTGAGTTTGGGTGGGTCTGCATCCCATAACTCCTGCAGTTTCGCATCTTTAAACTTTTTTGGTCTTCCAGAACGTTCACATCGAAATCACCACTTTTGAATTGTCGAAACCACGCCTAACATGTTTTTATGGTTGCATGTTCACCGTAAGTTTCTACCAGCAAACGATGACTATCAGCGGCTTTTTTTTTGATTAAATAAGAAAAGTAATGCGAGCCGCAAATGCACTTTTTCAGCCACGAAACTCGATATTTTCAAAGTGGTATAAATGATGACAGTGTTATTTTCGCAAAATATAACATGTATGGCTTTGAAGTTTGATGTCAGTAGAAAAGATGACATATGTGTCAAATCATAACATTGCGTACTTAAGCCTAGCGACATCTGTTAGAAAAACTAGTAGTGACTTTCCGGTACACCTGGTATACCTTTTCCGAAGGTACATATATAGTCGTTTTATTATTTAAAAAATATGAAATTTAACAGTAAAAATATGAACCTTAGGTTGGAAAGATATAAGGCTAAATCTGTTCAATGTAATATTGTAATCCTGACCTCTTGAGGGATAAACACCATCAGTAACAAGCACCAAATATTTCAAAAAGCGTCTCTGTACTTTTTCGATGTTGTTAATATATGCCTGGTAAATTAGAAACCAAGTAAGTGATCCATATTCTAATACAGTTCGTTAAACAATTATATCAAATGATTAACATTTTTGAAACACAATTTCTATAAATAAAACCATATTTTATATATTCTTCTAACCACCTTAGTAATATGCTGTGCAAAGGAGATATCAATAGTGTAGTAGAAATCAATACTATTTAACTTTTTGCTGAAAGTAATTATCCTGCACTTCAATACATTAAGATGTAACAGATTATTCCAACACTAAATCATTTACATATGAGAGATTTTGCAGCAGTGTGCAAAGTAAGCGTACTAGATAGCGTAAATTATGTAATTGTAATATTATTACAAAGAAATGGCGATAATTAGAAATAAATAAAGTTCATGACATTCATCAAACATGCAGTAAAGTACTACTTGAAAATTATTATAACAAAAATAAGATGTCATACTCAGGCACCTCATGTAAGGTATCAATTGAATATCACGATCATCAGCAATCAAGTTTATAGTACGGCACATTATGTATAAAGGCGAATTGCCAATGATATTAGTCCTCATACTTGACAAATAAAAGGTGCGACGTGAACGAGTAGATGGTCTAAAGTACCAGGAAATTAAGTTGAGAGAGAGAAGTTATGGACAATCAAATTGTACAAAAATTTACCAAAGCTAATCCGCGCATGCATTCGAGAGAAACTATTCCAGTAATGTTACAATCAATACCCCTAGGAGGGTATACCCCGTCCACAGAATAGCATAGAAACTTTAATCACTTTCACTGTACTTTTCAACAGTAAACTATGCACTTCGTAGCAAGGGTACCATGTCAAAGATGAGTATTCCAGCCGTGAACCTACATATGTATAACATAAAATCGTGATAGTATGAGTGTGAGAAGTTCGTAAAGCAACCTACAAATTTGACTAATATGTTTAGCAAAACTGCATTTGCAATCGAAGTAAACACCATGGTTTCTGATTTCGTGATGACTTCGGATAGGCACTGTATTCTCCAGAGTATAGTTGTACTTTTATTTGAGTAAGTCACTGCTACAATGGATATAGCACTATATATTTTTAAGTCATCCGCAAAAGCACACCTGTCGCATTCCAAAACATTGAGCAAATCATTAAAAAAATTAACAATTACATTAGTCCTAGATTGGAACCTTGAGTAGCATAAAAAATGTGGGACCAGGTCCGTGTAAATGACATCTACCTGACTTGGATACCATGAGTAGAGGGCACAAACTGCGAAACGCATACTAAGTTGTAGACAGTTAATAATCCGTCCATAAATGCCTGCTGAATGTAACACCTTATTTTAGAATATACATATGTGTGAATATAAAGGCATTTTGAAGACTTTAGCAAAATTACTAAAAATTTGATATCAGGCGATAACTAGTAATATTGGATGCAGAATCTTCCACTAGGATTGAACATATTTTAGAAATTTTCGATATTTCGGGAAAGGCACTGGTCTTTAAGGCTAAGTTAAATAAAATTGTTAACGGATACGTTGAAAGAGTCGTACAGTTGCGAACCAAAAACTAGGTATGCAACGTCGTTATTTTGTCTTTCGGATAGATATACACTACTAAAGTAATTGACAAATCCATCAGCTACAACCTGCGGATCTTCTAGATCAACCGCATTGTAATACAATAAATTGGGTATTCTCGATTGACCACGCTTCTTATTGATTAAATCCAAAATATTTTAGGATCCGAAGATACTGCCGACTCACCTCTGATAAGATACATACTGTATGCGTTCTTGATCTGACTCTTCACCGTAAGCCTTAATCGTTTGAACTCGTCCAAATAATACAGGCTGTTGATTTATAACGGTTGAGATAATATATCTTTAATTTAATGTTTCCAATTATTAAACTACCAAACCACGGTGAATATTTGTTAACAGTACTTTTATACAGAGGAACATAGACATCGAGCAAAGAATAGAATTCCTGATAAAAATGAGAACATACACCGTTAACGTCCTTAAACGAACACGCAGTCATAGCAGCATACAGACCAAGATTTATTGAAATTATATACTTTCTACCGAGAATTAGCTGAGAAGTTAAAAGAATCAGAAGTTTGCAGTATTATATCAAAAATAAAAGCAGGTTGATGAGCAGTATCCTCATGCACCAAAAGTTCGTCGCATCTAAAGACACTGGGTTCAAGGTCAGATTATTATTAAATCTACTAAACGACCATTAGAATTAAGAACATTGTTAAAATGCTTCGTGTTGCCAAAGTTAATATAGTTCATTAATAGTTGTCTGCGAGTATCAGTGACAAAATTATTATTAAAATGCGTAATATTGAAATTACTCGATACAATTATATTATTGTGACATTTTAAATTGTCCAAAAGTATCTAAGAAATGTTTGAAATCATGCACAGTAACATACAGCGGAATATAAACAGAGTGTACATAAACAGTTTGATATCTACTAAATACAAGTCTACAATCCACAATATCAATAGCGCAAAATATTTACAAAAATAGGCAAATTCAAATGACAGTGACGAAGTGAAAAAGTCAATATGTTTTGTACGTATTTTATCTTAAGACTTTTTTGCTGTTTGCCATTTATTTGCGATAGTGCTCAACCTGCCCAGAATGCGATCCAGAGATATATTGACCATTTTGAACAGATCACTCTCCTTAAGTTTCCTAACATTTCTTATTAGTGTATGTACTGCACTTTCATCCGAAAGTGCACGTTTTAGCAGCCTCGGAGCTCTATTGGGATCATATATTGGGTAAATATGATCTCAATATATTTACCCAATCTAACAGGTTTAATGTTGACGCGCACTCTTGCCCATCGCAACAATTTCTTATACCCCAAAGACAATCATTATTTTCTCTCTTCATGAAGACTTTTGATAGTATATATTATTATAATATTTATAACTGTAAGTCAAAAATTACAGGCGAAAATCATACTTTTAGCAAGATATTTAATTTGAACATGTACAAAGTAATTGTGTGTAATTTCACAAATAATAATAAAAATGCAATGACCTAACATTTGGTGATATCGCCTAGAGACATCCAGAATTTTTTGTTGGTAGATAGGCAACAGATCCATTTCCAATAAGTTGATGTAATTATTGACATTAAAACTTCCAGCAATTATTTAAGATATCGCTTCTTTTGTCATACTGCCAAACCCATTGCTGTCTTGTTGCTCAAACTGGAATTCATCAGTAAAGACAAGAAAGCACCAGAAGCCTAACAAGCAATATTTCATTGTTCTCATCTAGTTCAAGCGTTTTTATATTATTTACTGAGTAGTAGTGTCTTAACTACTATTTCTTAGAAGCGAAGAAAAAAGAAGGTTCCATAACAGCCTCTTTTTTTGGAGCAGTCTTCTTACATTTTTTTTCTGTTGATATTTGTGGTTACAATGTGATAATACACTCTGTGTAAGATTTCTAGTATTGTTCGTTCTAAAAATTTTTTAACGGTCCTTTTTGCTTTTTGAGTGCTATTTTACTATCTTTAGAGAAACTAGATAGTTTTAAATTTTGTGTATACTATTATCTAATTATCGTGGCAATGTAGATTGAAGTTCTATCATGTAAAATCAAATTTATATTTTCAAGTCGTAATAGTAGTCTAGTACAGTCGACGCGTTTTCTCATGGCACCGACTCAGATCCTCGATTATTAAAGCAGATGCCAAAAACTTGTTTGTATTGATTACCTGTTGCATTTTATTTATGAATAATTCACTGCGAATTTTTTTATTATTTACATATTTTATTTATCCGTTCATTTTTTAAAACGACAATATTCATATAGTACTAGAAGGTAAAATGTGTTATTAAAATTTTATATATTTAGGTAATACAAATTTTATTTTTAGGTTATAATGACGGACCCATATCAGTCATCGACATCAACTGCCTCTAACTAAGGAATGTTCTGCTTCTATTAGCAAGAAAAAAAGATATTTCTCCCAAGATGCTTGAAATACTGGGTGTTTCAAAGAGAATATACGTATTGCGAATGCATATACCTAGTCCTGCCATAAGTATTGATACAAGTGTAAACGTACCTTTTTGCAAATGATAACTTGAAAGCACAAAAATTTTATATTGGCAGTTCTGACATTTGATATATGCTTTACAAAAGTGCCGAACAATTTCACTATAGCGTGAGTCGTCATTATGGAATGATCGGATAAAGAGAGCCGTATTACGGTTATTGCACTTCATAAGTGTGGAATAGAAAGAGCCCGTATTTTTGATTTATTGAAACCGTTAAATATTACGCGTGTGTTTGTGTATCGTACTGTTAAGTTATTCATTGATACTGGAAATGTAATCGACCGTAAAATATCTGGGAGGCCTCGCATAGTTCGTACACCACAGGCCATCAATGCTGTGAGGTCCCGCATCAATCGACATCCTGTCCGCAAACAGAAAATCATGGCTCGTGAAATGGGTATTGCTCCGAGAACCATGAGCCGTATCATTAAACAAGACCTAGGACTTAGAGCTTTCAAACGACAAACAGGACAGCGCCTTAACGTTGAATTATCAGGTTGTTACAAATGTAATGTCCGTTTTTTCCTTTAGTCTGAACTGAATCGCACCTGTGTGAAAACGTTTATGTTTTTGGTGAAAATTATTATTGTATTTGTAGAAAAGGGTATTTATTTTCAAGTATGTACCTGTTCCATTTCTTGGAAAGATTAATACACCTGTCCTTGTCTCGCCTATGGAAATGCTGTCGGCAAGAGATATTCGGGCAATTTACCTCTTTCAATTTAAAAAGGGATTAAATGCAGCTGCAGCAACGCGAGAAATTAATCAAACGTTCGGTGAAACCACGTGTAATGAACGCACATTACGGCGATGGTTTAAAAAATTCAGCGAGGGATATTTTGATTTGGAAAATGAGCCTCGCGGATATGCGCGTAGCACCGTTAATGACGACGAGCTGCATGTAGAAGTTGAAAGTAATCCGTCGACAACAGTGCGTAGCCTTGCAGAAACATTTCAAGTGTCCATTGCCACCTTTAGTCGTCTCCTTTCTTCGATTGGCAAAGTGAAGAAACTCGATCGATGGGTGCCGCACCAATTAACGGAAGCCAATAAGCTCCGTCGATTAGAGGTGGCTACCTCTTTGGCTAATCGACAGAAAGTTGAACCGTTTCTTCATCGAGTGGTAACGTGTGACGAAAAGTGGATACTTTATGATAAGCGGAGACGGTGACAATGGTTAGATCGAGGCGAAGCACCAAGACAGCATGCACGAGCATTACTCCACCCACGAAAGATTATGGTGACTGTACGGTGGACCAGTAAGAGTATTATTCACTATTCATTTTTGCAACCTGGTGAAACCATCACGGCAGCGTCCTATTGTGCCGAACTGGAAACTATACATGGAAAATTGAGCCGCTTGCAGCCCTCACTAGTCAACAGACATGGACCCATACTTCTTCGTGATAATGCAAGACCTCATGTTGCAGAACAGACAATCCAAAAACTGTCGGAATTTGGTTACGAAATTCTCTCTCTCCCATCTTATTCACCTGACCTTTCGCCAACTGATTTTCATTTTTTCCGAAGTTTAGACAATCACTTAAAAAATAGGGACTTCCCTGACCGGGAGTCTGTAATAGCAGTGTTTGAGCAATATGTGAGCCGTCAAAACCTAGATTTCTTTTCAAAGAGAATTTTTCAGCTTCCAGACCGTTGGCAACAAACTATTGATGTAAATGGAGACTATTTTGCAGAATAAATATTTATATTTTTTTAAATTTAGACTTTTTTTTATTCCTTACAAAATCGGACATTTCATATGTAACAACCTGATAAAAAAGAATAGGAAGAAAAATGCAGACACCTGATATCGTTGTACGGCAAAGAGCGTTACAAAAAAATTCTGTTTTCTGATGAAAAAATGTTTACCATGGAAGAAACTTTTAACAAGCAGAATGATGGGGTGTATGCACGGTCCTCCAAGGAAGCCAGTGAAGTGGTGCCAAGGATTCAGCGAGGTCATTTTCCTGCTTCAGTGATGGTTTGGTGGGGAGTATCCTATGATGGTGTCACTTCCTTGCATTTTTGTGAAAGAGGTGTTAAAACAGCGGCCAAAAACTATCAACGAGACATTTTAAGCAATGTAGTGGAGCCCCTGAACTACACCATGTTCCAAAACCAACCATGGATATAGACTCTGCGCCCGCTCACAAGGCCAAAACAACTCAGCAATGGCTTGAAAATCATGTACCTGAGTTTATTAGTACTGACTATTGGCCGTCAGCAAGCCCAGACCTAAATCCGCTCGACTACAAACTGTGGTCAATATTAGAGGGCATGGTCTGTAGAAGACCCCATCGCAACCTGGAATCATTGAAGCAAGCGTTAACAGAAGCACTCGACAATTTTCCCATGGATATCGTCCGTACGGCGATTGATGAGTGGCCTTGCAGACTTCGGCGTTGTATTAAGGCAAATGGCGACCATTTCGAGTAATTTGCATTGTATTTTGTAGCTTACTATAGCCAAAATAAACTATCAAAAAATAATTTAAATCCAACTTGCAGTTTTCTTTTTGTACTTAAAAACCTTTATATCAGTATTTATGGCAGGACTAGGTATTTACCAAATTGTTGTTGTAGGCAGTTGTAACTCCCGACTGGCACGACGAGTTTATTTTGTCATTAACATAAAAACAGAATGTATTGAAATGCATATTGCGATCAGTTTATAACAAACTTAGAAAATGAATCATCTGACAACGAATTCGAATTTGTGGACTATAATGACATGGAATAAATTATATTTCAAAATTAGATGTAAAAACGTGTTGCTGCAACAAGAAATTTCATTCAAATTAGCAATATATCTACCCAATAGATTAAAAAGCATTTTATGTTATTAAATGTGTACTACTTTATGTATTTAGTCAGAATGAAAATTAATATTCATATAATTTTATTTTATAAAAAAATTGCGAATCTTCACACGAACTACGTATATATATATGTATGCGTTATACATAGACAATTCCGTTTTAATATATTTACAAAATATTTTACAAAACTATATTGCAAAAGTAACTTTCTAATTAGATAAAAGTTATAAACTTCAATTTAAAAAATTATAAAAATGATTCAACAATTTCCATTAAGAATGCCTCTAGCTTTATGTTTTCAAATTAATGTATAACTTGAGACGGCTTTTTGTATCACATAATTTGGTGCCATGAGCAAATGCATGGATTATATCACTACAATTGAAGAATACAAATTAAAAAAGTAATTTTTCAGCAGAATAGAGCTTCAATAATCTCTATACTACCAGAATAATTTTAGAATATCTGAGTAACTCATATACTGATAGATAATTAACATACACCAGCAAATTATTAGGGAAATGTGGACACTTTCCACGGCGTACTAAATCAGCTGATCCAAAATCTTGGTTCTTATAGGGCTTCAAGAAAAGTTAGATATCTAGCCACTAACACCAAATAACATAAAGATGGAACAAGAAACATATCAGTAATATTACTCCAGAACTATTAGATAATGTATAAAAAAAATTGAACAAAATTTATGAAAATATACTGCTGTGAATGGGAAGCATTTTTAAGAATTTTTTGTTTTAATTATATCTAAATTACAGTATGCATTAATATATTTGAAATTATTTATTGTAGTAAAATATAGCTTGCAATTATCACATTATTAAAATAAATTCCATCTCCTGTAGCTTGAAATATGCAAAAATATAACTATCTATAATTATATTAAGTCGTTTAAATCTGTACAAACAAAATATAAATGAATTTAATAATTGTTATTGTAAATGTACTGATACAAGATTGTTTTTCACTTACTATCTATTAAAAAAGGCATCAAATGCCAAATCACTACCGTATCGTTCTTTAATGTTGTCTTTATACACTTGACTCTTCAACTTAGATAATATTTTAAATATGACGCAATTATAATTCAGTTTTTATTTTTGCAATGCTCCTTAATATGTCTTAAGACACCACTAATTTACATAATTGGATATTTGTAAAATGTATATGTAAATAACAAATGCTGTTCTATTTTTCTACTTATTTGTCTATACTATATATTATTTATTTCTACTTAAGTAGAAATATGTAGGTAATATATAAAAAAAACAAAAGTAGTTATACAATGTTCAGAATAGTAGGTCATATCTCAAAGGAAACAGCAACATTTTTTAAAATTTAATTTAGCAACTGCTCTTTATCTGATTTTAACATAATTTCTTTCCACAATTTTTAAATTTCGACAATTAAGATGTTTTTATTTTAATGCCAATTTTCGTCCAAAAGTCTTGTTTTGTTTATCTTGCCCGAGAAAAAGTATTTTACTTTTATTAAGAGGTTATGTTGCCCACTAATAATTCAAAAACCGTTATAATGATTATTTTACTTATTTTACAATTTGTATATCTATTTACACATAAATGATATAAAATACTTCATATGTAACGAGAAACTTTATGTGAAGACCTTTGTTATTTTAATATAAGATATATAGATATATATAGATTTTAAATAGATGGTATATATTCGCACCAGCAAATTTTTCAAAGATAATGGCGAAATTGTATATGAAAATATTTTTGTTATGTATCTGTCAGTAATAAAAAAGAGAAGGATGAAACAATAGAAAATTATACATATACATAAATATCATCAATCCTAATACCATAACAATTAATGAATCGTTACAGCAAAAAAATTAATCGCAAAGTCTTATTCTTGAATGAAAAGATATTTATTACGGAGGTAAAATTTAACAGACAAAATGATAGGATGTGTCTAGAAGCCTAGATCTCAGTAATGATCTGATCACTAGAATGAAAACATCCTTCATTAGTTTCATTTTTTTAAATACATAAATAAACTGTCTTTTAATTAACAGTAAATAAAGTAATAAATTGACTAAAATTGTGAATCTTCACACGAGCTACGTATATATCCCGAGTATACCAGAAACTGTTTTAAATTGCAGTGAAGCCTTTGATAGACTACCGCTAAGTGCAAATAATCGAAACATAGCTGAACAACAATATTCCTGAGTTTATTAAAGTTTACGCTTGATAGCCATGACTTGAACCCTATATTATGCGATATTTTCGAAGTTATAATTTGTAGTAAACGTCATCAAAAGAAGTATTCTTAAAACTGGAGTAAATACATGGCTAGAAACGGTCGTTTGCAACTCTATGTAAATGAAAACTTCCTATTAATTATGTATCGCTTGAAAGAGATGAGCTATTTTTCATGCATCTTTAAAACATTAGGTAGATTGTATATGTGCATGTGTGTGTGTACACAGACCTAAGCATTTTAAAATGAAAGGAGCAAAAGATTAGATAATAATGATACACTGAAAATTTCTGTTAATAATAGATAACCTCGCTAATAAAATAGAACGGTGGAGTAATTCATATGCAAACAATACTGATATTGGATGCACTATGTTCTTGACCGCCAACTAGTTTAACAATTAGATTATAAATGTGTAAATAGATTCTTGTGAAAATAAAGTTTACTGACCATGTCTACAAATGACATGATATACATTTTTATAAATGAAGGGCATATAAATTACTTACTTGAATAATAAGTGATTTCATGCTGATGTATTGAACAGGTTGTCTGTTCAAAGAACTGCAAAGCTAAAATTAGACACATTAATAAATATAATAATAATACTACTACAGTAAAAAAAAAACGCATACTTGTATTTCATGTTGTGAAAGTAGCGAACCATGTGGTAGAGCTGTTATAGGTGGTGGAATGATATTATCCGAGTTGTTGCTCTGACAGCTGTTGCTCTCTGATTCTACGTCTTGAAGCCACATGTACCTTCCTTCTATGGAATTTTGATCGCCTTCGCTTTTTCTTTACAAAAAAAAAGAAATATAAATTAGCCAAAATGTTCGAAGTGATTTTTTTAATATAATTATAAAATTTAGATTAAATTCAATGAAAAAACTAGATGTTGTTATTTTATAAAACTACTCATCTCATTTTTTAATATTTTGACATTGAGAACTTTTTTTATAAAATATAAATCGGTCACAAAAATTAATATATTTTAGATGAGTTTTATGAAATTGGGAACATACAATATTTTATATATCTACCTCAAAGATAATTAGCAGTGAATTTATTTAAATTTAGGTAGAGCAATAAATATTCCGATTGAGTAAGAAAAGTAAAATGAACTTTCTACACTTGCATTCGAACAGACGGTAACATAATTAATTATTTAAATCACGCACATGTATATAATAATACATATTTAACGTACTATAATCTCCTGTCAGGCTGTTCTTTAAATAAGAATGTCAAATAATTTTTAATATGTAATAAATTTGTTGATTACATTTATTATAAAATTAATTACATAATTCAAACTTACTATTTTGTTTGACAACTTATCTTTATACGTATTAATATAATACTGGTTTTCCTATATAAACAAAACCTGGATATCCCGTTATGTAAATTGTATATAATGGAATATTATAAAAAGATATACCACTAATTTTAGAAAATGTGCTAGATCAAAAGAAGACTAAAATTGAAGCAGGAAGCACTGTATACGACCTGATGTAACAATCCGAGACACACTACAACGGAAAAAGAAAAATGATGGAACAAATAAGCAGAATTAGATCGAAAAATTTTTTTACCCATCATTAATTTAGAAGATGAAGATGATTCAAATGATTCAGATTTTAAAAAAGGCTATTTACTGCATTATAATAACTCAAGATATAAAATTTTTCTTAAAAAGAAAAGTGCGTCGTAATAAATTACCTCATAATTCATGACTGTTAATTTAATAGCAAACTACTTTCTAATTATTAATTTTACTATGAGAGAATCTAAAAGTTAATTGTTCCACTGAATCTCGATTTACTACAATTTAAGTACATTAGTTGAAAAACCAGTGCTACTCAATTATGTGCCCCATCTGCAACAGTAGAAATACTATGTATGTATATACACCATATCTTTCATTAAATTCTTATTTGGAAGTGACTTGTGATTTTAATATAGACATTGAAAAGTAATATTTTTGAAATAAAATTTTGATAGCAGTCTACTATGTTACGGTTACTATTTGATATAGATTGTGTAAAGTCGATGACTGTTTCAAGTTCAGAAAAACGTTTAATGTAAGAATATTATATTCAAAAGATGCTCGTACATGTGCACACAAAAATTCTGAGGTTCATATTTTCAAAAGCAATTGCCAAATTTTGAAGGATTGGGATAACATAACAGCAAATAGCACACACGAATTCTGAGGCTCATATTTTCAAAAGCAATTGCCAAATTTTGAAGGATTAGGATAACATAAACTTCTATAATACTATCAACAAATTTTCCGATTGTGTGATAGGTTATTCTAATTATGTGAAATTATTGTATTGCTGCATGATAAAGAGTTCTAATAACCCATTTCAATATTTTTCAGCATTTATTGTTTCGTTAAAAAATTTCAAAAAAAAACACTAAAATTGCACACTACATTCTCATATTGAGTTTGTTTAATTATACCAAACGGTGAAACCAGACATGATTAAAAGAGAAACGTTTATTAAGAATGATAGGAGAATTGAGTATTGCCAAAAAAAAACACTGGCAATACTGAATTCTCTTATCATAATTAACGTGAATAACTTGGGTTTATTAATGACTATTAACTAATTAATTTTCCATCCGATGTAGAACGTCTTCAATGCAACCTCCAGTTCATTTTTGGCCCTTCGCTCCTGAACTACTGTTCCAATTACACGAAATCTGTCAACATTAACATTAATGTAGATAGCTGTTCAAAACTAGAGAATTCTTAGCGGAAATTCTGCACACAATGATTGATTGCATAAATCCACTACTTCTCATTCTATCAATTCCAAATTAACTTTGAACAATAAAAACTTCTACTTGAAAATTTTAATGAGGTATTTTAAGACGACAACTGTCAAACTTTGGCTTAAGAATGTTATCATGTTTCAATGTTGCTAATTTTATATTATAATTATAGGCTACTCTAAATAAGAATTTTATTGAAAGCATGGTATAGCCGGTGGCCCACGCTATAGGTACAGTTCTTTAATTTCTCTATTTACGAACGAATTTAAATTGAGTTTAGTAATTGACTAATATTGGAAAATTGCCATTTTTGCAAGTACCTACAGATAAGAACTACCGCACTTCAGGTAATTCCGGAAGTGAAGTCGGTTTTGAAAATTCTAATAAGATAGCCCCAATTATTTTTACATAATTTGAATCGACTTGCCATTTTGCACCTATCGTTACTATGGTTACAAATTTTTGTTTTTAATTTAGAAACCTGCAAACCATCTAAAATTATCTGAAAGTGATCAAGTAACATTAAGAAATATAAAAATATTAATCGTGTTTTCTGTAAAAACAATTAGAGTAATCCATTTGAATTTTCAAAATTGACGTCATTTGCAGAATCATCCAATACTGTAGTACACAAATATAGAAGTTCAAGGACTGTACCTATGGCGTGGGCCACATGGTATATGTATATGATTTTCTGGATAACAGTCATGAACAGAAACTTGGAGCTAACAAATATATAACTTGCAAGGAGTTTCATCGGTCAGCAAACAATGCCCGCGTTATTGACATATAATATAATGCGAGTACTATTTTGACATTTGGAGGCGGGTGTCCAAGCAAACGTCCATATCACCAACCCGGCAGTTTGTTTTCAAACATTGATATTGTGCAATGTTTTCAAACATTGATATTGTGCCATCAATTTCATTTGGTCGGAAAAATGTGAACTAATATGCGAAACTCTTTACCTCTCACCTCCTTATAACCTATATATTCAGCTGAAGTACAGTCAAGTACAGTATCACATCTATTTTGATATATTTGTTAAGTTTATAGGTTAGTTTGGTGTTTCTTGTAATTTCGTTAGTTAATAGAGTTTCTTTTTTATTGCGCGTTTCCATTTTCATCCTGTTTCGTTTTTTTATTCAGTATTATCTATCCTTTTCAGGGCTAAAGCGTTTTTTGTCTGATTTCCAGGTTAGTAATGTTAATTTAAGTGTTGCTATCATGTGTGTTAGATATAATTTATTTTTAGATATATTACAAACATGCCTAAGAGAAAATCCGAGCAGAGTGAAGTGCTCACACTGCTGCAGAATATTATAACATTTTGCGAGAGCGAAAAGGTGACCAAAAAATATACATTTTCCGTTGACCAGGTTCGTGTGTCAGCAATGACAGGAAAATCCGAGATAACAATTCGCCGAATTAAGCAGACGCTTTGTAAAAAGAAAAATGAAGCACCTCAGGCCGAACCACAATCTTCATCGATGGATATTGTTTGTTCAAGCTCCATCAAGAGATCCCCTCGTATTTTGCTAGATGATGCAGACAGGTATAAAAATATTAGCTTTTGTGCGAGTATTTATTATATCATGGTTTTTCTGTTGTAGATGTGTACTTCGCAATAAAATTAATTCATTATATGTAGTTGATAAGACCGTGCCAACTCTAAATATCCTACATGCGTTCATGGTGAATGAAACCCAATTCAAAGGTTCAAAAGAAACATTACGGAAACTATTAGTTGATATGAGATTTAAATATAAAAAGAGTGAGTCAAATAGAAGATATTTGATGGAGCGATATGATATTGTTTCATGGAGAGCTCGTTATTTACGTTTCCTAAATGCAAATGATGAACTTGGTGAAAATAAAAGACCTGTTGTATATTTAGGCGAAAGCTACGTACATCAAAATTATACTGTTTCGAAGTGTTGGCAAGGTCCTGACGAACATGGAGTTTTGAAAAAAGACGGGGCAGGCCAAAGATGGATAATTGCTCATTGCGGAGGTAGTATGGGTTTTATTCAAAATGGTTTACTTTTATTTAAATCGAAAACGAAAAGTGGTGATTATCATAATGAAATGAATTTTGAAAATTTTTCAAAATGGTTTAAAACGCAAGTGGTACCACATTTACCAAACAATGCGATAATCGTTATGGATAATGCACCCTACCACTCAGTGCAAGTATGTGGCCCCCTACCTCTTCATCAAAGAAAGGTGACATAATTTCTTGGCTACAATCGATGAACATACCGTACCATCCATATATCATTTTTTTATTTGATCATGTCTTCACTAACTTGCGACTAAAGAATTAACTACAAAATGTTTATTATGCATTTTAAATGTAGGCATCTTTTTTAAATATATAAATAAATTGCAATAAGAAAACGTTTTTTCATCATATTAACAAATATTATTAGCACACATTCGATAACAATAGTTTCTACATAACATTTGTTGAATATAACCCGTATATAATATATCTATTAAAATCTAAAGTAATATTTTTTAGGTGAATTTTTTTTAAATATTTCTCTTAATACAAATTTTAAATTACAAGTTTGCTGTCAATGATTTATTTTATAATTAAATACCTTTAAGCTGCGTTCTTAGGTGTTATTTAAAGCGCAATTTAGTTTTTCTATGCAGAAGAGAAATTACGGACTTGGGCGAACTGATATGTAAGAATTGAATGAATATATAACAATGAAAAGAAAGTTAAGAGTTTTTGAAATTAAGACCAACTGGATTATATATCTATATAAGCATAATAATGTACATACACACTACGTGTGTCATGGTGCGTAAAAACTTTTTAATCTGATTCCTAGATCGTTGTCCAGTTTTTTCTGGGCCGGAACCCTGTAGTGCTATTTCACTTGCTAAAGTTTCGCTCGCCCTTTAAATGAACGCCCTCAGAGCTACGGTTAATCTCACCGCTGCATTGAAACTGAAGGTCTGTTAGTTCGGGAAGAGACTATACAGTGTGTATCAGCCAAATGGAATAAATTCGATAATAATTAAATGGAAGGGTGTTCGAAAAAACGCTCGGACACGTCGATTGGGATTTTTAGTTGCGTATTTTTTTAAATAAAAAGTTTATATACAGGGTGTGTCATGTAAAAGTGGTCAATACCAACTTTCTTATTTTAAATGCAATGCCCTGTCAAATATTAAATTTTTGGATTCTTTAGAAAATTCCAGATATATTTTATGAACAATGTCCTATACCTATCTTCGACTGTTTCGGAAATATTAAATGTTTTCAGATTAATTTGAAAAATTTTTGATAATGTAAAAAATAACAAGAAAAACATTAATGTCACTGTAGGAGATGTTCAAAGTGTTCGCCGCGAACGTCTTGACAACATCCTAATCTTAAATAAAAATTTTTTCTAACGTTGCTCAACATCTCAGGTGTGACCGATCTAATCGCAACTATTATTCGTCTTCTTAAGTTAGCTAAGTCGAGGGGTTTAGTTTTGTATACTATACTCTTGACATATCCCCATAAGAAGAAGTCTAATGGCGTTAGAACAGGGGATCGTGCTGGCCATTCCATCGATCCTCGCCTACCTATCCACCGATTCGGGAATATTTGGTTGAGGTACTACCGGACATTGATATGGTAATGGGGTGGTGCTCCATCTTGCTGGAACCACATCGTATTTGCTGGAACTTGTGGGTTTGCTAGATCAGGATATAAGTTTGTCAAAGCTGGCACGAGATTATTTTGAGGCAATGCTAAATAATTGTCGCCATTCAAATTTCCATCTATGAAAAAAGGACCTACGATATGATCTCCAACAATTCCTGCCCAAACATTAACCTTCTCAGGATATTGCGTATGTTCTTCCCTCATCCAGTGAGGATTTTTCCTGGACCAATAGCGGCAATTTTGACGATTAGCATGACCGTGAAGCGTAAAGGTACACTCATCAGAAAATAAAATATGTTCTAATTGGATCACATTGTTATCTAACATTGTCATCATTTGTTCACAAAAATACGTTCTCCTATCAAAGTCGTCTTCCATGAGCTCCTGAGTTGGTATAATTTTATAGGGATGCATTTTATTTTCTTTTAATGTGCGAGTAATCGATGAATGGCAAACATCGAACATTGACGCTGCTTGTCTACTAGAAGTATGCGGGTTTTCTTCAAACTTAAGCACAATATTCAGTTTGGTATCATTACTTACTGCATTCGCAGCTGCTTTTTTTATTTGCCTTACATGTCCAAACTCGCGAAACTGCTTTCTATTTTACTAATTATTCCTTGGGATATAGGCTGCAAATTTGGAAATTTCCCATAAAATAAGTGAGCAACTTCCATTTGTGTCCGTGTGTTAGCTCCATAACCAATCATCTGCAGAATTGTTATTTTGTGCATTTCTGTTAAATGAACCATTTTGCTGAAATGTAGTTAACGAAATTCAAACAGTTATGATACTGACAACACTATGACACTGACAACACTTTGCTAAGACAAGGTATTTTATAACGAAGTACAAGCACAATTAAAGATTTTCACTTAATAGTTCGGTAAACAAACTATTATGTGAAAATCTTATTTTAATTGTAAACAAAATTATTAATCTGAAAACATTTAATATTTCCGAAATAGTCGAAGATAGGTATAGGACATTGTACATGAAATATGTCTGGAATTTTCTAGAGAATCCAAAAATTTAATATTTGACAGGGTGTTGCATTTAAAATAAGAAAGTTGGTATTGACCACTTTTACATGACACACCCTGTATATAAACTTTTTATTTAAAAAAATACACAACTAAAAATCCCAATCGACGTGTCCGAGCGTTTTTTCGAACACCCTTCCATTTAGTTATTATCGAATTTATTCCATTTGGCTGATACACATTGTATAAGAGTTGTTTCGGGTTATTGGAGTATTATATTTGCGGTAGTGGTTTTTACCATGTGTTTTGTAGAATAGCCATCAACGTGGTTGAAATAACTAGGATGTTTTTGGGTTTTTATGAATTTGCGGATTTTGCAGCTGTAATAATATGGATTGCGGGATAAAATCTGGACAGAATCTAAACTGTCATATGAGTACACGGAATTCTATAAACACCAGGGGTTCCTACATAGTTACGATTTTTGACGGTCTGATATTAAGAAATGGGGTTTGAAGACGGTTTTAATGTTGTGCTTTAAAAGTGTGTTGTGAAAGGAGACTGGATGACCTTGGGTTGAGATGTTGATTTATAATGTGATTAATATCTTGCCTGTTACATTTGTTATTGATTATGGTTTCAGATACATGACTTACTTCTCGGATTAGTAAATTAAGTTCAGATATGAAAAATGCTCTTTGTTTTACGGACTTATAACATGTTTTCGTTTTAAATGATGGTGCGAATGTCCTAATGAGCCATCAGTAAGATGGTTTACCATGACGTCTAGAAAATGAAGGGAATTCTCTGACTCAACCTTCATAGTGAAATGAATGAGTGCTGTTCAATGAATTGCGTTCATGCGATTAAACAGTCAAAGTACGTATCTAAACCAACACTTTGGTCTTTGGTTATAGGAATAAAGGATTTGTTATTCAAAGGCCCTCATGAAAATGTTGGCGACGACGGAAAGTGGGAACTCATGGTTACCCCGGGCACTCGTTCGTAGTAGTAGTCACGGAATTGTAAAAAAGCTGAGATTTCGACTAGGTCGGTTATATTATCGGGCTCGTTATCAGATAAGATCTATCGGATTATTTGCATGTGGTCAGGTATAAGGACTTTGATGAATAGTGATGAAGAAGTATGGAAATTTGTAAGATATTTGAATAGTCTATAAGTAGGACTGTTAGAAGTACTAACTATGGGACGTAAGGGAATAATAGATTTGTGAATTTCATGTATGTGTGTAGTAGAGAATATATATTTCTTCTATACAGCGTTGCGTTTGCCACTTTTAAATATAACGATATTTCGGCTTGGTTAAAGGTAATACGATCAAGAGAATTTCAATTAGAGGATAAAATGTAGATAAAATAACTTTATACAACCTGTGGTATAACCTCCTTTCAAAACCACTCCACTTAAAATTTTTGTAAATAATTTTTTGATAATATGACAAATTTCTAATAACAGTTTAAGTTCGAAAATTTGTAGTAAAACATAGCTGATTAATATCTATTTAATACAAATATTTTTGTCGAATAGATTATAATTTCAGGACACATTTTAACGTCGTATCGATGTCAATTGCTGAAACAATGCGGAAGTTTTCCAGCAAAATAGTAATATTAAATATATATTAAATGTAAGTACTTTAACAATGATAATTTTTGTTTTTTTTTATTTTTTAAAGCGTGCTATTATACACACTAAAGATACTATTATCCTAAGCATTATTTACAATTCTTTGGATTCCTTGATAAGCAAATTATCTGTAACGTTTACCTCAAGTTAAAATAAATATATTAACAATTAAAACTATACAACTTAATGTATCTATACTTCTGTTATTTGATGGTCTCACACACACACCTACGCACCCACGCACCCGCGCGCCCACACACACACGCATGGCCGTGAGAAAACCCTTACTGCAAAGAGGTAATAGCGGGAAACGATTAAAATATGCCAGAGACAACGAAACTTGGGGATATAATGAGTGGCGACAAGTACTGTGGACTGACGAATCTAAATATCAATTATTTAGAACGAACAGACGTCAGTATGTTAGACGACGCCCTGGTGAATCGTTATTGGAACCATGTTTACACACTACCATAAGGCATGGAGGAGGCAATATCCAAGTTTGGGATTGCATTTCGGCAGCAGGTGTGGGTGAAATTGTAAAAATAGAGGGCAAATTAACTGGTGGGAAATACAGAACACTATTAGAAAACATGCCATACCATCAGGGCAGCGACTTATTGGCAATAATTCCATTCTACAGCAAGATAATGATCCCAAAGATGCCTCAAAACTTGTGAAAACTTATTTAACACAGCAGGGAGCAAATGGGATATTGCAGACTATGATATGGCCACCTCAAAGTCCTGACTTAAATAATATTGAGCATGTGTGGGATAGAAAAAAGTGTGAAAGGGGGTCAAAGAACAAAAATGAACTGTGGAACATGCTACAGGAAGAGTGGTATAATATTCCTGACCATTTCATTAATTCATTAATGGAAAGCCTACCAAGACGAGTACAGGATACCATAAAAAATTATCGTGGTTAAACAATATATTGAAAATTTAAATTGTTTATGTTTAGTTTTATGTGTTAGTTTTTATACATTAAATAAATTTCGACTTGTGTAAGATTATTATTTATCCATTTATAATATTTTCTTGTAAAATTCGAGAAGGTGCTTCTTTCTTTTGCGCAATAATGTATATACTTATGTATATAAATTTGCATGTACTCAAATTCTGAAAATTAAACCTATTAGATAAAACCTAGATCTTATCTCTTATATTGTTTGATAGTTCTCTCGTAGTTTTGAGAAAAAATGTATAATACGCATATTATAAATTATAAAAAACTAAGAAATTTTAAATACATTCATTGTTTGTAGAAGTACCATGTTATGTATAGTTAATTAATAATAATAATTATACTCTCCAGTCACCAGGAAATTTGATAGTATAAAATTGAATTACTATCGTAGTACACAGTACTACAGTATATTTAATTTTCTACTACCACATAGAAATCGTATATACAGATACAAAGGAACAGTATGAAGTAATAGTATGTGAAAAGGAAGTATCCTGCAGCAAAATATAAATATATATAAAGTATCTATTTTGACTATCAAAAGCTGTGGTGAACAGTTGCAGCTTTGGGTCCTAGTAAATGTAATTTGACATTTAAATACAATATTTGAATGAAGATTCTCATAAAATTAGCTGACGAATGGAAAATGAAACAAAAAACATTACTCAATTTTTGTAGCAATAATTAACGAATTTTATTTAATTGGTGCCTATGATTTATTTTAAATTTTCGAAGGAAACTGTTCTTAACATTGTAAAACATTAAATGTATTAGTTCAGTGAGTTAGGTTTATAAGCTGAGTAATTTAAAAATCACTGATCATATTTATACACTTATACAAAATTATTTGAATACATAATATATAAAGACCTCAAGAGCTTCAACCAACGTGGAATATATAATTTTAACAGCTAGGAGAGAGCATAAGATAAAGTATTTAAATGTATACTTACCCGTTTTTTAATGTTGGATCCAGTATTGATGTTACGAAGCCACTGCTGCCCTAAGTTAAATGTAAACTGATACAATCTGTGTTTGTTCACTACTGAGTTTCTGTTTAACTTAGCCTGTACACAAAACCAAACCATGATGATATTGATAATATAATAAATAAAAAAAACAAAAAATTGATAGTAACACAGTCATTCTAATTTCCAGACATCAAAGTTAGTTTTGTGCACTACAAAACTATTTTCAAGATATATGTTTTCGCTATCTTCATGATACATGTGGACCAAAAAATAATGTCTTTCAACCATATTACACAAGAAAACGAGATTCAATGATATAATAACGTTTCTGCAAAAAGTTAAATATATATGTATTTGTAGTATTACAGGGATTTTTATAATTTTTTATTGCATCTTATTAAATATGAAGAAACAACATTTATCTCAAATTTTGACTAGGAACTAGTAATATAAGTTTTTTTACTACAGATAATTTAATATTATTTATTACATTAATTCATAAAAAAACATAAAACGTTATGTTATCAGTATAACATTAATTATTTGCTACAGTCCTAGAAAAATTAAAAAGGACAGATATGGTCATTAGATAATGAACTGACTTAACATCTTGACCTGGTTAATTATAAAAATACTTGTAATTTTTTATTAGATTAGAAAAAAGTATATCAATATGGGCAGATTAGATAAAAATTAAGAGAATTTCAATGTTAACTGGTAAGTACATATGTACAAAATTCCTTTATGTACTCATCAATCTTTTTTCAAAATATATTATATTCATAAACTTTTTATTGATATTACCTTTTATTTATGTTGATGTTTAGGTTATACCATTTATTAAATAAAACTGAAGTACAACAATGTTTATATTAATAATAATAATGACTTTATTATCTTTTTTCCCTTTATATACTGAAATTATATTCTATCCTTTTAAAACATGTAAATAGGCTAATTTATATGTATATGAAATTACATTTTAATATTATTTAGTACTTTGATATTACTGATGCGCCGGAATAGTAAATTAACATTAATAGTTGTTTTGAGTTCGAAAAAGATTATAAAGATATAACTTTAGTTCATTTCATTTCATTTTGTTTCGATACTTCGATACTATCAATGGTAGTAAGAGATCTGTAAAGGCTCACAACAAAAGTGTTAGAACATGAGCTGACAAGTAGTGTCAATTACGCTAGGATTATATAACAAGAAAATGAAATATAAAGTATCTAGAAAATAAGAATAATCCTTTTCAAACAAAATATCTCTAGATCTCTAAAATTGATATATTTTCACACCTTAATTAAAATCATAGCAAAAAATTACAATTATTGTCATGCATTATAGTATTAAAATCATATAAATCAAATCAAATGAAAGATTAATCTGGATATTCTTTAAACTCTTTGAAAAGAAATTACATAGAACACACGTGCAATGTGTTAGAAAGACATTGTTTTTAAGTGTTGGACTACTAATATAAAACAAAATTTTTAATGTCATATGATTAGCTTACAATTTTTGGTATATTATTCGCAAATAGATTAATATAAAACGCTTATCAAGATAATGAAATAGAAAACTATGTGAAATGTAACTAATCAGTTAATATTAATATGGTGATAGTTATTATTAATGGCAAATAATCAAAACAATGAATGACTGTAAATATTATTCAATAAAATATATCATGAGACTTACAGCCTTGCTTTGTCTCAGCTGTTGTTGCTTGTGATAAGCAGCATGTTGCTCGTAATGTATTATTTCGTCCTGAGTAGTTAAGCCCAAACTACGATATCTTAAAAGTTCAGTTAACCTTAATCTTAATTCTCGTTCACGTTCTATACTAGATATAAGTCTTTCATGTTCTCCAGAAGTTAAAAATTGACTAAATACTCTCATATTTTCTCTGAGCTCCCTAGAACAACGACTATGTGACACTGAAATATGCAAAAATAACAGAGAATTTGAACAAAAACATTTCCGAAACTTGAGGGTTTTATTAATAATTTAACAAGGTCATTGGATGTGTATATATGTATATATATATACAACTACAGCTATGTTAAAACTTATTAGCAAACGGAAATATATGGAGAATTATTATTATATATTACGAAGACCTTATAATAAAGTTTGTTGTACGTGTATGCATAAAGTCATATTTGTCGTTAAAATGGTTAATATGAGTATAAATTTTACTAATTTATTTAATTCTATTAAATGTTTATATAAACATAAAGGCAACATTCTAATTGTTAGTTTGTAGACTTTCATAAAAATGATAAATATTGAAAGCGCTTTTCAAATGTGAATGATTTTCATTATTAATTTTTACGGAAATATAACAGTAAGTTATATTACATATATATAGTACATACCTATGCAAATGTATAAATTTGTATTTTGTTTGATAGAATCTTCTTTGAATATTAATTAAAGTGGTTTGACACTATTGATTGATGTACTTATTCTGATCTCAGATCCTAGTAATTGTAGTGATGAAAAATTTCGTCTTTGAGAAAAGCTTTATTGTCGAATATTTTAGCTTAAACAAATAACTAATTTTTAAATTACATAGGAGAAACCACCAAAATTTAAATGAAGGAGAACGTGATGAATAATATTAAATTTACTATTACTAAGATTACCACGTTTGTAGTGTCAAAATTTTTCATAATTTTGTTTTCGTATTATTGTTGTTCATGTATTATAAATAACAATACTTTTTAGTACTGGGCCCAGCAAGAATATTTACCATGGAACAAGGCACATTTATCATTTTCACATATTTTCATAGTGGCATACAAGATAAAAATGGTTCATGAATATGTCCGCAGAAAATTGACACCCTTTCATTGAAACTACTTTACGACAACCTACGATACGTGTATGGATGGCAATGTCTCGACGACGACTCATTGGTCCTGTTTTTCAAGAAAACATACTGCTGTAAGGTACAGAGTACTAATGTTGAAATCATATTTAAATCAATTAAATGAAGATTAATTGATTTATGGATGCTTTCAGCAAGACAGAACTACCGAGCATACAGCTGCCAATACACTGCAATATTTAGAAAACCTCTTTCCTCAAAGATTAATTAATAAGTAGTGGAAGATGGTCTCCTAGATCATCTAATACGTTAGATTTTTATTTATTTGGTTTCTTAAAAAATAAAATTTATCATAGTAGGCTTCATAACTTGAAGAATTACAGGCATCAATTCAGAATGAAAGTCAAAACGTTAGTTCTGAAACACTACAGAATGTTTTTGTAAATTTGAAAAAAAATACATATTTATTTGGAAAATGATGGAATTCTTATAGTTACTAATAATTATTTCATCAGAAAAACATGATGATAATGATGATAATAATGATGATAATAATGATCATAATAATAATAATAATAATGATGATGATAATAATAATGATGATAATAATGATGATGATAATGATGATGATAATAATGATGATGATAATGATGATGATAATGATGATGATAATAATGATAATAATAATGACAATAATAATAATAATATTAGGTGCGCAACTAAGTTCTCGCTGTTTTTTTGATGAAAATGCAACTTTATTGTGAAAAAATGTTTACAAATGAATCATTCAAAATATTGCCCATCGCTAGCGACAACTTTTTCCCATCTTTCTGGCAGAGCTCGAATACCGTCACGGTAGAAGTGTTCGTCTTTTGAGACTATCCACGAATCAAGCCATTTTGAGATGTATTCATATGAGCGGAACTGCTGATTAACCAGACCATGTGCCATCGAACGGAACAAGTAATAATCGGACGGCGCAATATCTGAGAAATATGGAGGGTGGGGTAGGACCTCCCATTTGAGCGTTTGTAAGTAGGTTTTAACGGGTTTGGCAAAGTGAGGCCGAGTGTTGTCATGTTGTAGAATCACTTTTTCGTGCCTCTGCTCGTATTGTGGCCGCTTTTCGCGCAGTGCTCGGCTCAATCGCATCAATTGAGTTCGATACCGTTCCCCAGTGATGGTCGAAGGTTTTTGGTTGTCCTTCACGCGAACGGTCGTCAACATCGAAATCACCGTCTTTGAAGTGACGGAACCAATCACGGCATGTTGTTTCACTTAGAGCAGCATCTCCGTAAACTTTTCGGAGTTCTCGATGCGCTTCAGCCTCCGTTTTCTTCGAGTGAAAGAAGAAAAGCGACACTTTCCGCAAATGACGATAATTTGGCACAAAATCAGACATTTTCACACAACCAAAAGTATATGACGCAAAAACAAAATCACTAATGTGTCAAAGCGGTTTGTTTACCATATAGCTAAGCTTGGTTCATGACGTTTTGGTTATGTCACAATCGACCAGCACTTACTACTGGAGCCATCTCTTGAAAACAGCGAGAACTTAGTTGTGCACCTAATAATAATAATAATAATAATAATAATAATAATAATATTTATTGTATTTGTAAATATAGATATATGCATATCTCCTATAATTATGCGCTTTTACGATGACAAACTGAAAAATTATAATTTTAACCGCTTTTTTACATCATATATATCAAGTATGGCAACCTTTGACATGTTGTGGGCCAAACTTTAATGTGCAAATATCGCTTTTAAAAGACATGAAATAATACGACAATGTCTCGCGGGCCGGATTAAATCTTACAGCGGGCCGAATCCGGCCCGCGGACCGGTTGTTGCCCATATATGATATACACTACCGTTCATAAGTATTTGGGCACCCATATTTTATAAAATTATTTGAACAGCATAGCTTCTAGGAAATTCATTCTTGTAATATTGGATAGGTATAAGGAAAGTATTAAATCTACAGAAACGCTGCATAAGTAACATTATGTATTACTTTATTACCTGCAATAAACCAAAATTTGTTATTGGGACTACCTGGGGATTAGCGCAATAAAAGTTTCTCCAAGTTCTTGTAATTGTCTTTCTCTGAAGGATACTGAAGGATAAGTTTAGTAATGATGTTTTAATGACCTCGGGCGAGTTTCATGTTAGATTTTTGAAATTGCCCTCAGTTACGTTTCTGTATTCGTTGTGAGATATTCCTGTGCTAGTAGTGTTGTTAAGATCGTTAAATATGCCAAAAAGAAAAGAGATGGACATTGAAACGCGTTCTCTTATAATTGCGCACCATCAAGATGGCAAAAGCAACCGGCAAATTGCGAAACAATTAAAATTAAATAATACTTCCGTAGACTATGTCGTCAAAAAATACCGAGAAAGTGGCAGTGTTCTCAATAAATCACGGAGTGGGAGACCCAGAGCGACAACTTCTGCTGAGGATCGTGCAATAGTGATCACAAGCAAAAGAAATCGACGGAAAACAGCCCCAGAAATCGCTGCAGAAATCAATGCAGACCGTCCAAAGTCAATAAGCGTAACAACGGTCAAACGTCGCTTGTACAAAGCAGGTTTGTACGGACGAATTGCAATGAAAAAACCGTTATTGCGCAAACAGAATAAGCGGAAACGCTTAAACTGGGCTCGTGAACACCAACATTGGACAGTTGAACAGTGGAGTAAAGTCTTGTGGACCGATGAGTCAAAGTTCGAAATTTTCGGGTCCAGAAGACGTGTTTTCGTTCGGAGATCTACAGGTGAGCGTGCGGCAGAGCAATGTATTGTGCCTACGGTTAAACATGGCGGTGGTTCCGTGATGATCTGGGGTTTGTTTTGGTGGTACGGTCGTGGGTGATATTGTGAAAATTGAGGGAATACTAAGGAAAGAGCAGTATCGAAACATTTTGGAGACCAACGCTATTGCTTCAGGATTAAGACTTTTGGGTAGGAATTTTGTATTCCAGCAGGACAATGACCCAAAACACACATCCAAAATATGCAAAGACTATTTGCAACTCTTGGAAGCGGAAGGATCCATCGAAGTTATGAAATGGCCTCCCCAAAGCCCCGATCTAAATCCAATAGAGTTATTGTGGGAGGAACTTGATCGGGAGGTCCGGAAAGCAGTACCAACATCGGAGGCTGATTTGTGGAGGAAACTGCAGGAAGCTTGGGTCCGCATAACACCGGATACATTAGCAAAACTAATTGCAAGAATGCCGCGATTATGTGCTGCCATTATAAAAAACAAAGGAGGTCACATAGATGAATCGAAAATTTAAATATAATATGTAATTCTACTGCCAGATACTGTAATTAGTTATGTATGTACATGTAATAAATATATTTTCATTTTTTCACTAGTGCTTTTAATCATTTCTTCTAAATTTATGGGTGCCCAAATACTTATGAACGGTAGTGTATATAATGCAGGTTTTTTTAAAAATTTCTACCCTCCGCGCACGGTCTCATTCTCTTCTGTAATGTGCCATCACTATTAGATCACGGAGACGGTGAATTCGAGTCCTTTTAATGTGTCATAAATTGCATTGTGGTAATCGTTATTAAATGAAAACTCACGGTAGATTATTAATTGCGTATAATTATGCGTGTTTATGATGCCAAACAGAAAAATTGATCTTTTTCTACGTAATATATCAAATATCGTTGCAGAAAAGTTTGATTTCAACAAGACGGTTTCCCGTTCACAATAGCATGATAGTACATACAGTTTTGTGACTAAATTATTTCGCAATGTAGTACAGTTAATTGGCCACCTAAAATCAGAGATTTATAAGTTTGAGAAGCACTGAATCAATAATTTAAATAAATGAGACGTGAGACTTACAAAATTGTTTATTAGTGATTACCCCGAATATTACCCCCCCCCCTATTGTGCGACATAATTTTTGCTATCGAATCTTTCATTGACTAAAGGTAAAATATAGTTTAATTATCACACATAAATTTTAATTTTAATTCCTTTAAATAAGTTTTATTTAAAAATTTATTAGATCTTTAATACTTTTGTTGATTTGCATAGTCGAAAAATTTCATTTATTTTAGAAGTATTTGTTGATTAATTCTTTCCTAAATGTTGGTTTTGTTGGGAATATATTATAATTTCTCTATATATTTTAAATAACTTTTAATTTTAATCTATTATTTTTAATGTTATAATCGAGACACTTTCTTTATTAATTTTATGTATTTCTAGATATATTTGCTGATATACTATCCTACATGTTGGCTTTATTAGAAGCATGTTATAATTGTCTTGTATTTTTAATAATGTTAATTTTGTGAAAAATAGAATTAACGCGCGAAAATTTTCGAACCATAATTTTTTACGATTTTAAAAACTCGACAAGCATTTGCAAAAAATGAAACGTTGTTAAACAATAATGTCAAATTTGTCCATCTCGGTCAATTTTTTATATTTATTTTTTTAGTACAACATATAAGATATATGGTATACATGTGCATAATATACAATTGTGACCAAAATACGTAGGTTGCTTTAAAAGTTTTGCCGTTCAGCTACTTTGGAAATATTTTTGTCATATTCTCTGAGATTTTTTAGTCCGAATAGCATTATAGATTGCTAGCATATGCTGTTCTCTTTTTAATAATTTTTTAAATAAAGTGAGTTTCGTGTAAAATGAAATAACGTGATTATTATTATTTTCGACCATGATTTTCTACAGTTTTAAAGATGATCTCACTTGATAAGAGTGTTCGCAAAAAATTAAACACTATCCTTGGCGACTGTTGAATGGTGGTGCGAGTTCCAGCGTGGACGTGTTTCGCTCAAAGTCGAGTATCGTGAGGGACGGCCGGTCACTGCAGTCACTCCAGAAGATATCGACGCCATGTACAATATGACAAAGCATACCTCTGTATGTGCAGTGGTTGTCTACCACCTACAGGCATATTCGGGCATTATTGTACATAGATATGACCCAAATCAGAACTATCCTTCATGATCGTCTTGCCGTTAGAAAGCTTTGCGCCCGATAAATACTATAGAATTTAAAAAACTCAACCGAAGTTTAACACAAATCAGTGTACGACATCGTTACATTTGGAAAATTGAATTTATTGTTACGAGCCAGAAAAAAAGCAACAATCAGCTCAATGGGTCTTCAAAAACGAGGAAAGCCCACGAAAGAGGGACACGGATGAAGCTCTGATAAGAAAACGGTAGTTTCTTTTTTTGGACACACCGGTTATCTTGCTACTAATCCGCTACAGGATCGTCGCACAGACAATGCTGAATGGTATACAACTATTTGCTTGCCAACCGTGTACCAAAAAGTGCGCGAGAAACTACCAGACGACGAATCGTTCTGCATCAAGACAATGCACCATCACCTGTTAGTCACTTCACGGACGGAATTGATGACTTATCCGCTTTATAGTCCCGACTTGACACCTTGTGACTTCTTTTTATTCCTGTACATACAAGACAAAATGCGTGGAATGAAATTTAAGACCCCGGAAGCGACTGCAGAAGCCTACGAAAACTTTGTTGTGTGTGTGTGTGTTTGTGTGTGTGTGTGTGTGTGTGTGTGTGTGTGTGTGTGTGTGTGTGTGTGTGTGTGTGTGTGTGTGTGTGTGTGTGTGTGTGTGTGTGTGTGTGTGTGTGTGTGTATGTGTGTTTATATATATATATATGTGTGTGTGTGTGTGTGTGTATGTTCTATAAATTTAAATAATGGGTCATTTGACACTAATTATTTCTTTTTGTTTCACAGTGTAAAGGGTAAATTACGGGATTTACATCAGCCGAAGAACCGGTTGACGCATTTAAAAATGAAATAAACCTAACGCGAAAAACTGGAGAAAATGTTTTGAAGATTGGTCATCACAAATGCAAAAATGCATTGATTGTGAAGGAAAACTATTTAAAATAGAGGTGGGCCTACTATAATGCGCAACATGGTACCGGAAAAAAGGTCACGTAATACGAACGCACGTTGTAGCATGCATATTTTACTTAGAAATATTATATATCTAATAATAACTATAATCTTGTTAAATCTAGCAATGCATGTATTTCACAAAACATTAAACGACTAGATTTGTCGCATGTAGTTGGCAGATTACTGTAGATATATCAGCTAGTACTTTAACCGATACATACATACTAATACGCCAAATATATGTATAGAATTTAGTTTATCAGTCATAACAGACAAGCGCATATTTATAAAATACAATGCGTAACTAAAAACTTGGTGTTAAAACATCATATGCGTTAACTTCAATGCCGTGTTATAACAGATAATAAATATATTTTGTCAAAAAAATTTATTAGTTTACTATTTTCAAGAGAAAGGTAACAGACTTTGTATAATTTTGCAACGTAATGTAGTGGTTGTTGAAATTGTTGGAGTAGTTTGTATAGCAATAATTTTTTTCTATTTTAATAATAAATCGAAAAAAGATTATTTACTATTATAATAGTCATATTAATTTATTAAAAAAAGAGGAAATAGATAACGCTAAATTTATTAGATTGCATGCAAGTGCATCAAGTAAAAGTTCTTCATTTTAACATTAAAAAAATGTATACAAAACAATATAACTTCATTTAAAAAAAAATTCTAAATATGATAACACGTTAAATTACTTTACTAAGAACCTCAAGTTTCAGTTATTTATATAACAAGCATATTGAATTACCGTTGTTCCTTAGTAAGTGGCTTTTTATTGGTATCCTTTCGATGATTGGAAAAAAATTTCGCTACTAACTGATAATCACGAACAACTCGTTTTCTACGATACCTTTCTCTTAATCTCCTTATATACATATCCACTTGAGCGAGTTTTAAAGCTGTTTCAATTTCAGTATCTTCAGATGTATTTAATTGTAACGATGAAACTAGTTGCTCAGCTGACATATCGTATTCCTAAAAAAAAAGTACAAAACATCAAAAACTTACTAGAGCAAACCAAGGATCGATGGCGCACATTTTTAAGAATTAATGACGTTTATGCTATTAAAAATAATGTGTACTGACGGGGCGCCAAATATGCTACTACTACGGAACATTTTTAAAAAATATGGATTTGTTTAAATGCTCTCAAGCAAGCCACAAAAAAGTGAGAAAATAAAATTAATCTTATTTTCTCACTTTTTTGTGGCGAGTGTCCAATTGGATCGTCAATCTTTTTGACTTGTCACGATCACAGGAGCGAGAGTATGTCTTTGGTGTGTGGAGTGTTTCACTTACAATTTGTATTCTTTTGCAACAATCTTTTAAGTATAGAACTTACATCTTGTTACTGTATTTTCGAAATAGAATAATCGCTATTTTTTATTTATTACACTGATGTGCGATGTGCAATTTTTTGGTTTTCCCAACTGAATTTATGTAAGTATTTGCTATCAAATTCGTACATATTTAATATAAGTTTAGATATAAGTAAATAACAAGTTTAGTTATGACATATGTGTTATTTAGTTGTTGCTCTAAAACTTTTCTATTTTTCGATTACTTCCCTAGAATATAATGGTCATTGTGCTATGTGTACACGGACTTCTATTTGAGTTATGCAAATAAGGAAAAGTAAATACCTACATTATGTGCATGTCACTGTATAAAATGTTATGATAATTACTTACTCTTTCATAATCATCTCTATGTGACATATAACCTAATTGTCTTGCTTCTTCGGGAGTTGCATCTAAAGGTGGTAAACGGCACGTTACTTCGGGGGACAATGGCCCTTTGTCTTCATGAGTATGATCATGTAACACTGGTCTACAGTCGCCAATTTCATTCCACGTAGCTCTACCTATATTACCATCTAGATAACGTAAAGTATACTCTTCTCGAACTTCTGTAAACAAAAGTATTTTCTGGTAATACTAGACACTGTTACTTTTGGAATATCGCACCTTCTGGTGTTCTTGTTTTAACATGCCTACTAATAAGTTCCCAATTTCCAAATCCGTATAATTCAATAGCATCCAATAAAAGTAATTGTTCACGCCCAGTCCAATTACCGCGTCCACCAAATACGCTAACAGCGCAATGATCCTAAAATAAATTGACAAAAAAATAAATGCATTAAAGCATACAAGTAAGAATGTATCTGCTTCATGCTCCCTAATAAGACTGTTAGGTTGTCGAGAAAGCCATTACGCTTTTTTTGAATAAATGGCACAACTTCATTTTTTTTGCAATACTGCTCATTCGCATCTATCTTTATACTGTGCCATATGACAGCTAACAGTTCTAACTTCATTTTGGAGAAAGACTGAGCGATTTTGTTATTTGTTTGTAATTTTATAACAATTTGAAAATGGAATACCAAAGTGGCATATTTCACTCTTTTACTCCCGTAAAAGGAATAATGTGTAATGTACGTTTGGTGTAAGGTTAATCTCAAATGACAATGAATTCGTTATTGGACTTTGCACCTTCAGCCTTCCACATGACGTAACGTTCAACTTAGATGAAGTTGAGATTGCTGATAATGACAGGTTCTCTACAATTGAGGGATTATGAAGCTCATCGAGAGACGGCAAAAGGTTATCAAAGAAAACGAGAAATATATAACTGATTTATCTTTTTTTATATTAATAGACCATGAAAAACCTAGAAAACATACATCTTAATCAGAACTATAATAGTTGTCTACCCGATAGCGGCGAGGGGTATGTATATCCGATTCGATAGTTTGCATTCGCTAGTATCAATTGTCGCTACACGGTGAGCAGCCCTTGTTAAGCAAATACGACTACTCAGCTTTAATAATAAAACATTTTTTGTGAAGTGATTCTTCATTGGAAACATTCCTTAATTACATTCATGTCATGCAAATGTGAATATAATCTATACTAACTTATTTTTAGGTTTGCAAAAATTAATTTATCTATTATCAAAAAGAATCTTATGATTTACTTAATAAAAAATATATAACTAATATTTGAAATATCCTTCACCTTCTAAACAATACACTAACCTATTATAAAATGCCTGATCAGCATTTTTAAGGACTCGAGATTTAACTTATTACACATACAATATAAGATTTCTTAACCCTTCTTTATTGTTTATTCAAACATAGGTTTTAGGTTTAAAATAATCCCAAAGAAAGAAATCATTTTCTGTAGTTCCGGAGAGTATGGCAAAACTATGTATATCTGTTTGAAACCATGCTTTATTAATATTTGAGTTTCGTAATTGTGGAACAATATATGTCCGCAGAAGCTCCGCAAAGTTATTCACATTTAAATTTTCATTAATAAAAAAATGGACAAATAAGGACATTGTTAATTACACCAATCCAAACATAAGACTTTTTCGATATCCTGAATGTAGATTAAATGTTATTTTCGCTTATTAAAGGTACTTTGATAGTTCTTTTAATTCATAGTTTTTGTGTCTTAAATACAGAAGTCTTGGATATATTAAATTCTTTAGCTATAAAATATATCTATATGATGTTTTTCTTCAACATAACTGACAATATTTAATTCTATTTCTCCAAATAAAGCACGGCAAACTTTTACTCTCTTCTTATGGGTACTTATCATACCACTTATGATATTAAAAGCTGTAGTATCATGAATTGGGTATATATATATATAATACAAACAGTTGAAATCAAATAATACCACTAAGTAACAACAGTCCACCAATTTTTAATAACTTGCGAGACGTTCCTTTCGTCGTAGAACCTCTGATAGGCGTTCTGACATTGATTGGACTAACTTGTAGGTCTCTTCCTACGAAATCTTAGTCCACTTAATTTGGAGTACTTAAACCTTAAACACTTTCTTAGACGTAATATGCTATTGTCTTATTCTATGCTCTAGTAGATCCCAAATATGTTCAATGTGATTAAGATCTGATAATTGAGGAGAGATGTACAACTGCTTTGGTACATTGTATATGGTGGCCAAAAATTCACGGATAATCGTCAGGTAGGACGATTCTATAATTAATTGAGTCGACAATCCTAATACATAACTGTATTGTCAGTTGTTAAGGCACACGAGACAATCAATGTTGAAAATGAGCGACAAAAATATTTCGTGTTTTTAAAATTTTCTGTGGAAAACCATATTTCTTACTGTCACATAAAACTATGCAACACTACGTTGGTGTAATTAACCGTGTTATGCCCATATTTTGGCTTATTAATCATATCTTCAACTGCTTTTTTTACGTTAAAGTACATATTGCAACTTTGGCCCAGAATAATGCCTGTAATTTAAAAGTAATTATTTGTAAAACTTTGACGTTTGTCAGTTTAACGTTCATTATTTCAGCCTTCTTTTACTTTCTTCATTTTTGTAACATCCCAAGCGAGCATATTTTGTCATAATATTCCTACTGATTTATTAATAAAGACAAATCTTGACATTTCCTTAATTAAGACCCTTTTACTTACTGAAGGTTGCTTACATTGCTTACAGTGCATTAACACGTTTTTTTTTTTCAATTGAAAAGCACAGTATAATAAAAATATTGAACATATTCTATTTTACTGTAAAGTGTGAGGTAACAAAAATATATATATATATATAAATTCAATACTAGAGAAGACTGTTATGCGACATAAACTCTTTCTATGTACAACATATATAATAGTATATTTTTAATAAATTCATATTTATAAGAAATTTAAAATGTTATCCCAAAACAAAACAATAATGTTATGGTTATTTACATAATATTCTTCAAAATGAAAATATGAAAAATATACAAAATTCAAACTAACTTCTGATCAACTAATAGTTTTTTAGAACTAAACTAATTACAGTATATAATTAAAAGGAATTGCTAGTTAAAAATGTGCTAAAAACACAAATATTGTCCATTAAAAGAACTAGTAAAAGTATATTTCTTTTTAGTGTTTGATTTATTTGGTGCCTTATAGAACAAATTATTTTTAATAACATTACTCACCATAAATCTATATGAATGATCATTTCTATGTATACCTGCTTCTGCGCCACTTGAAAAACACTGTAAATAAAGTAAATTATAAATTGTATACATTATACAAAGACACCATAGCGACATCTACATATTATAGAAATTAGATGAATACTTATCACATGACCTTACCTGTAGACACAAATCAAAATCCGGACATACACTACATTGTACCCTAACACCATTTATTTCCTCTTGACAATAAGTACAATTTACTTTCGCAAATAAATCTAAGACAAAAGAAAGAGCAATAAAATAAGCGCAATACTAAGAAACATTTAATATAAGCTACTTACCAGCCATCTTAATGACGTCAAATATAGTAATTTTGGGTGAAAAGTAAGCCACTCGAGAGAGAACAGCAAATTCGTTTTGTTGCGACATCTTCTAGATAAGTATACAATTACAATAAGAATAATAAATCATTAAATTCAAAGCTAATAGTTTGGAATTTCTTTTATCTCAGTTGAATTTTATTATTCTATAAATCTAAACTTAAATTATTTCGGTTTATAAAAAATTATTTTAATATATTTTTTTTCAGTTTCCCTGAAGATGTTTTTATATCTGAAATACTTTAAAAATGTATGTACCAATTAAATAAAAAAGATATTCGTTCTCGTTTTATTCGAAACAGTTACTATATAAATGTTCTAATATGTAAAATGTGTGAACCAGATATAACATAGAATTTTAAAATTTATTCTCTGATGCGGGCATCATAATTAGTTGTTTACTATGGTGTACACAAAATATATACTATAAACCATGAAAGTTTTCCGGTGTATCAATATCGCTGTAAAATACGAACATATACCGGCATTTGTCTAATTTATCGGCAGTCACATGTGTTGAAGAAAGAGAGAGCACAAACGTTTTTCTAATAGAGTTACGCGCTACGTCTTGTCAAGACATCGTGAAAAAATAGAAACAGATGTATGTAGAGCATGTGTATTATGCACGCACGTATCACGTATAATACAGATGAACTTTTCACTTATGAAGTTTGTCTTCTCTACGGTTCCGATATTGTTATATTCCTTGCATTTTACCGTTGTTATGTGTTATTGTTCTAACAGCTAATTTATCATATTTATTTCATTATCCTTGTAAGTTTACACTTAGGTAACCTACGTAGGTACAGGTTAGGTATATAGTTTATTATTCATTATCGCATCTGGCAGCAATATAAATACAGTATTTAATTTGACATCCTCACTTTCTGTCGACATCTTATTTCATCCGACAGTGATCACGTGATCGGAAAACATTCCTGATTCAACTAAATACACACAAATATATATATATATATATATATATATATATATATATATATATATATATATGTACAAACTAAAACAATTCAAAATAGTATAACTTTTTACTTTTATGTAAACGTGAACTCTATAAGAACATTATTGGTACGCTAATAATCTCGTATACAATAGATGGTGCTATACACTGTACATACATTAGGAATCTAGGAAAAATTGGGTAGTATTAGTACTGAATGTGTAGAACAGATGTAGGTATACATTTCTGTATAAATAAAAAAAAACTTTTTACCATATTCATAATATAATAATATTTACACGTTTATTTAATAAAACTTAATTACATGACAATACTTGTCCTAGAATCCGGTGCTCCGCCTGTGGCACTACACCGGAATTAATATTTACAATAGCACAATCATGCCTCATTTTCTTATGTGGAAAGTATTGATACAAATTGTTATAAGATAGGCGAATTACCAAAACACGACTTGACATAGCAAATTCTAAACAAATACACACGATTTTACCGAGTGTTTATTATTGTTTAAATTAAGTATGTTAAAGGTATCTTTATAGTCAAAACCAAAATGTGTTCTGTGATTATGCTCAAGAAATAAAGTTATTTAGAAAGATACCAACTTAATTGTCGAATTTACAGTACGATAATAGCGTACCAGTGTTATTCACCAGGACCAAAAATCTTGACGCTAGTAGTATTTTTTTCGAAGGGGGAGAACTTTAAATTGACAATACTGTTTCCCATTACAGCCGATTTAACAGTTCTAGGTTGTTTTGGCAATTCATCACAAATTGATTCACGCCGGAGCAGCGTTTAAAAATTGTTCAAATTTATTTTGAAAAACATGGTTCAATTCGAGAAACTTATCAGGCATTATGTGCATTTTATGGTGCTCATAATCGTTCTTCAGAGCGATTAATTCGAGAAACTATGAATTGGTTTCGCAATACGTTTACTCTAAACGATAATACGCATCCCGTAAGACGTCGTATTTATATTTAAATTTTAGCTTTTATTATCTTTTTTTACATGAATTTAGTAGTTATAGTTCTTACAGTTTTATTGTTCTTTTTTTTTATATGAATTTATATTGTTACAAGATTTTATAAGAATTTCATCTGTTACGGATTTTTGTTTATTATGACGTTGTTTGTAAATATTTGATTTGGCAAATAGTAGAAATATGTTATATATATAAACTTGCTTATTTTATTCTTAAAATACACTATTTAATTTGGAGTATATTGCAAATGAAGATAAAAAGCATATTTGATCATTAAAATCTTCCAATTTAATGATCATTTAACTTTTTTTTGTTTTCGTATGGGATTATAACAGTATAATTCAAGAACTGTGGTATTAAAATAATTTAAATATAGCGTCATTGCAAATTGGGACCGCTATGATCCACATTTTATTACATTAAGTTGGCACTTTTGGCTCTTAATTTCTGTATGGTGATTTCAAGTGTATATCTTACATATTATCTCTGCTGAAAAAGTATTTATCCTGAGCTGGGAAAAAAGTAATGATTTTCTCGGTTTTGGCAGAATGCTTTCTAAGGTACTCGATACTTAGTCTCAAAAGGAGATAATACAAGTGCATCTCAAAAATAAATGTAATTTAGACGCACGGGTGTGCAACAAAATCCCGTAAAGCTAGTGTTAGTACAATACACGCATAAATTCCCAAACAATATAACTTAAAAAATAATCTAGTCAATGTTTAGCCACGTCTACAATCTCCGGACAGAACTAAAATAGACATGACCTTTTCAACTTTGAATTTTCGGTATAAGAAATTACTAAGTTTTTATTGCTTTCATTATGAATATAACAAAATTGATATTTAAATCTAGCTAGAGCAAATATTGCATTTTATTTTTATACATATGAAAAGAATAGAAATGCAAACTAATGGAAAATGTATTTCTTTTTTGTCTTATGAACAAATTAACAATAAATTTAATAATAAAAAAAACAGCTTTTTGTATTATTTTACTTTTTTATACAACAATGTAGCTCTTTTCCTGTCAGAATTCAATTATTAATTATATCCTTCGTATTCCTTTAATTATAGTTCACGATAACAATGTAAATAAAATATTTTATAATAGACGTATATACTTCTGTTATAATGTTCACATTCTCTAAAACCAGCAAAAGAATCTTGTATAGAAAGTCAAAGTCAAATTATTTAATATAGGAATTTTTTGTGTACATGAAGTTCATTACATTTTATTATTAATAATAATAAACAGAAGTGTTACAAAAAAGTTGCACTTAGTTTGCAATGTATCCACTAATTTAACATCAACAACATCAAAATTTACTTCTGAAAGTGAAACTTGTGACAATAGGAATTCTTTGATTGGAAAGGCTATGCTACTTATTGCTTTACAGAGGTGACCAATTGTTTCAGTGCAATTAAAGGGCCTTCGAATCAGTTACTTTCACAGTTCGAATACTTAGAATGTACTGTAGCAAATTACCAATCAACAAACTTTTGAAATAAAATATAAAACAAGAACAAGTTGGATTGGTATTGCGACAACCGAACTGTCTAATTAACCAAAAAAAGTTTTCTAAAAAACCTTGATTGAATATTCTTGTATTAAAATACAGAAAACCAAGATTCCTTAGAACTTCTCTGATCATTTGAAATTCTTTTAAAGATAAAATTATTGATGACTGGAAGATGAATTCCATAATTTTTCTTCTACAAAGTTCATGCTATCTAAAACATCAATAGCCTTATTGCAAACATTTGCTTGTGACATTGCTGTTTTACACAGGTATATTAAACACCTCCGTTAATTGTATCAAATAACTTATTTAAAATGCACAAATGAGTTGTATATTTCCCTCAGTACACATTTACATATATTTTTTATTATCACTGTAATGATAAACATCTGCAGCTACAGAAGTACTGAATACTTGTGTACAAAGAGAAATTATCAATTCTTTAATTTTGATTGGAATGATATGAATTACAGAAAGTTTCGGCATTATACGCAAGTCCCCCATGCTAATGTCTTTATTATAGGAATGAACAATGTGAGACTATTTAGATGTCCTTTATACCACATCTATCTTAAATTTCAAATTCTTGTAAAAGATTATTCCTTAAACTCTTCAATAGATGGGGAGAATCGAATAGAGGAATCAGTTTATAGTTGTCTATAATATTTTCACAATCACTTTCTCTTGCCCTAATGATGTCTCACCATGTCTCCTCTACGAATATATTTAAGGGCCTTAACATTTGTGGTTCCTTGATCACAAATAGAAGCAATAATTTGTAAACTGTATTTTGTAGTTCTTGTAACTATGGTTTTGAAATTGTGGATGATATTTGCTGCAGATGCTGTTGATTTAAAAACATGCATGCAACAGATTGCTTCTACATCTTGTAAATCTCTTTTAACAGCGAGACTTGTACACAGTCAGCAATTTCAAAAGTGCATTTACAGTTATCAGCAGTGAAACCTTCTACAATATCTTTGCTTTTTGAGTATTCTAAATGAGGTTGTAAAGTCATTTCATCAAATGCGAGAATACACATTTTGTGAATCTTGGAAAACTATTTCGTTTTAATGGGTAGGTTATAGTAAATATTTTCAAATATACCTGATCTACATGGACAAACTGTAGTAATTTCTTTAGCATGGATTCACCTAGTAATATAAAAAGTTTACTTAAAAATCTATAAGTGTTGAGAAACTGCTAGTACAATGTTACTGATAAAATCTTGTCATCAAAGCTACATTTCCTACTTTTCTTTCTATTTCAGTTCCTTAGTTGGGAACTGAAAACTTTTGTACAAATGATTCCATTTTACCTTTTATGACAGTTTCATTAAATTGAACAAATCTCTTAAAATATTTTACATTCTTTTAAATTTACATTTTCCTTTACGCATTCGTTATATTTCTTTTCTAACGAATATCTTTATAAAGTTTTTTCTTTTAGTGTCAAATATTTTTCACACGACTTCCCTATCAAACTTAAAGTCCTGTCTGCAACAAAAGAAAATTATACAATAAACTTATTAATTAAAAAAATAAAAATTATGTGATTGTAAAATATAATTCATATATGAAAACTGTATAGGTAAAATACTATATACAGTTTAAATAAGTAAATATAATAAATATAGAGTATAACCTACATAAGATGACTATTCTAGGTGAGTTACACTTAATTAATACTTCAGTATTAAATGAGATTCAATAAAATGTAATTGTTTACTTGATTAATCATCTGACAAAGGTAGATGTTTGGGCAGGTTTTACTATATGTATATTTTTCATATAGAGTAACATTAAAGTGTAACAAATGATATAAAAACTGTGGACTTATTAAGCCCTATAAAAACTACTCGTAAAAAATCCTTCCTTGTCAACTTGGTACTTTTTTTCTTAATATGGGAGCAAAGTATTTTTTGTTGTTTCAATTATATTACTTGATCAATATCTGCTTCTATGACACATTTTAATATAGATGGAACATTACGAATGTCTAATATCTGGTTGGTGATTGATACATTTACTAATTGATTTACTTAAATATGCTAAAAATGTTTAATTTACCTGACAAATAGTGTTGGTATAGCATTTGATGCTAATCGCTCGTTTCATGTTAGATATTTAGTTATTTTTATTTATATGCTTTTTAGAAATTGTAAATACATTTCGTTTATTCTTAAATAGTCACATTCAACAGCTGAGAATTTCCTGTAGCATTAGGCTAGTGCTGAAACCAGAATGATGTCACTTTTGAAAATTTATGAAGTACAGACTCTTCTTGTTTATAATTTTGCAACATAACATTATCTACCTGGCATATTTAATAATTCTAAATATGGTAAAATTTATATATTATTACATAAATATAATTATTATTACATTAAGTAAAATAAAATAGTAATAATAGTTTAGTTACCTAAAAAGCAGGTTCAAATCTTTAACTTTCTTCAAGTTCACTTGTTGACCCTTGCTTATATACATAAAATACAATTAAAACAAAAGGATGATATAGTTAATATAAATAAATTTTTGGCTTTTAGTGTAATGAAAAGGTAAGAAGACAAAAGCTTTAAAAAAAGATTTGAAATGGTCAAAAATGTCGAATCAGTAACAAGATAAAATTTTATTTATTATTTAAGAGAAAATCCATTTAAGACAGTAAGATGCTATATTCAAAAACTAATAATTCTGAATTAAAAGATTATACAAATACTAGAAAACAGCTACTGTACCAAGAAAATAAACAATTCATAATTTTATTTTCTTAGAATTATATAAATACTTTTTGACAAGAATTAAGTGAAAATCGCGATCTTTAAAGAAATTTTATTTTGTCAATGTCAATCAATTTTAGAAGTAATGAAATGGAATGAATGATTAAGTTCTAACTTTTGTAATTATATGAATAAATATATAGCATTAAGTGCTATGATAAATAATTTACCTTTTATACGTGCATCTTATCCTTCTCTCATTAGTTATTTAATAAATAATATTGATTAAAATTTAATTTTGATTTTACGTTAATAGTGTCACCAAAACTATTCTTATTTATAATTTCTTCATAAACTATTATATCAAATTTAGTCAGTTTATATTAAATAATTTAAAAAGCATGCTTAATTGCACTTCAAAGGATTTTATTACAAACCACAGGCGCACGTTTCTCTTTTAGTTGAATTTGATGGAGCCTGTGGTTGATTAACTTAATCACTAAGGTTGATATATAACCTCTTTCCACATTAACTTTTGTAATTCTGTATACGCATTTCGACAACCAAGTTGTCATCATCAGCAGATTAACCGCAAAGTGTCGCACCTGGTAAACCATGGCGAAAAATACCTGTACGCAAACAAACTCCGTATGCGATCTGGTTCTCAACGGTACAGATCGGGTACGGAGTTTGTTTTCGTACAGGCATTTTTGCCGTGGTTTACCAGGTGCGACACTTTGCGGTTAATCTGCTGATGATGACAACTTGGTTATCGAAATGCGTATACAGAATTACAAAAGTTAATGTGGAAAGGGGTTATATATCAACCTTAGTGATTAACGTTTCTCTTTTATTTAAAATATTTGTATAATAAATATGAACCAAATTTAAATACGAACAACCATTCGGTAGCAAGAAAGTCTTAAACAAGAAATATATTAAATAAAAATAAAAAATATGATTTAAAAAATTTATATTTCTGTATGAAATTCAGCACGTACAAATTTCTGTTAATATTTTACAACGAACTACTTTAAAAACCTGTTCACTTTTTACCAATTTCTAATGTTGGCATTACTAAAAGCATCAACAGTAGTAACATGAAGTTGCAATCAACTGCCAAATTTTTACAAATGGTGATTATCAATGGCGCAAGATGTGTTTAGGAAAATGGCAGATTTGTGTTTATTGAAAGAAGATGGTTATTTAAATGCAGACACAGATTTAAAAAAAATAGTGTACCATCCTTCATTGAACGTTATTATAATATGTACAAGATCTGGCTATGTCCACGTTATAGACGTCAATTCGGGTGTTGTTCTACACTCTAGTAACTTATCAGGTAAATATTTAAAGCATTGGAATGTTTCTCTTATTATACCATAAACTTACAAAAATTCACACCTTTTGTTACATTAGCTGAAAAACACTCAGAAGTTGAATGCAGGTATATAGTAGGACAAGATAGAGTGCTATTTTGTGATGGGCAGGCAATTGGTGTTCGTTCAGATTATAATGGTGTTCTTTTCCTGGATACAATTTTACAAAAACCAATTTCAAGTGCTAAAGATGATATTAAACTAGAGTTACTACTATCAGAAGTATATTTACAAACCATATAATACATACTAAAATATTAATATTATCAATTTTTAGGCTATAATACTAAAAAAGAGTTTGGCTTCTGTGAGATCACCCTCCATAGACTATGTTATTACTGAGTTGTCTAATAAAGTTTCAGGAGCACAGATTAAATCAAAAAAAGGAATTAAAGCACAAAAAGTAAGTGGCAGACAACTTCATAATTTTTAGGATTATGTATTTACCTTCTACTTAATTTACAATTAAAAATCATGATTGAATAACACACCTTAAGTCTTATTTTAGCGTGACCATGTTACTTTAATATTGATATTGAAAAGAGATTCTAGACAAGTTTCTATGACAAGCAAGGATAAAGTGTTAATATATTACATTTGTGAAAATTTAGCATTACTTATTTGGTATATACTGTTTATTTAGCTTGACTAGAAACTATTGATTCATTTCATATAGATAAAAATTGATTATGTCTGTTATATACATTTATAATATATTCATATTATGGGACGTAGAACATATGGTTCTACATGTAAATCATACTTATGTTCTACAACCTGTAATATGAATAGGGTATTCTTCATCCTAACTTAAAAGTGAAATATCAGATATATGTTTATACGGTAGTCTATCAATTTGACAGAATGGAACGAGTGGTAACTTTTCATACATTGAATTCATTTATATATTTATAAGATGTTATGAAATCCAGATATAGCAAGTAGTTTTTGGGCAACCCATTTGTATAAAAGTATATATTTTTTCTACATTTTTAAAGCCAATAGCTTTGTTAATTATTAGTTATCAAACATTCATTCATTTTTGTTTAGTATATGAAAAGTAGAAGTTTTAGAGTCAGTGCAGAAAAGTAAAAATTAAATAAAAGAAATTTACAGGAAATTTAAATATTTATTTGAAAGGAACAAGAAGTTTATAATAAAAATAAATTCTTAAGCAATCGTTAATATAAATTATGCACTTTGAATTCTTAGAAAATGAAATTGATCTCATACTTAAATAAGTTAACTTTGTACTGGAACATGTTACAATTTTGAACAACGTTAAAATTAATTGGTATTTCATTAGAGGAAATATTAGTTGAAATTCCATGTAAAACTGTTTTACCATAAACGTTAGCAAACGACGTAGGGTGTATCCGTCTAAAGAAATAATATTGTCTAGTATGTCGATTCAGTCGTGGTAGGTGAGCTTTAGATGCGCAATAATAAATCGAACTGTTTGTGGAGGTAACATTCTGTAGTATAATAAATAGTAGCTCTTGTTTCTCTCTACCCAGTAATTCACTCCACCTGGCACATGTTTGAGCTATGTAGTTCGTACTCTCAGCATGAGCCCGAACTACGCTCTTGGCTAAAATTTTGGTATTTTCGAAATCGATTGTATACCCTGTCTCACCAGTTCTCGTCAGGACTGTACTTGGACGCGGTGCAGCACTCGAATAACACACATGCATACATACACACACAGAGAGAGAGAGAGAGATACATATACATATACATACACATATACATGTACATATATATGAGTAATATTAGATGCTCGGGCTCTCCGTGATGTTGGACAGAAGTTCACGAAAGAATCGGCGTCTCGACGTTTCGATGACATCACAATCATCCTCTTCAGGACTTGTTAAACAAAAATGTCAAATTTGTCCGTCTCGTTCGAATATATTGTAAAAAGTTTTATACTTTTGATTGATTTATTTTTTTAGTATAACATATAAGATACACTACCGTTCATAAGTATTTGGGCACCCATAAATTTAGAAGAAATGATTAAAAGCACTAGTGAAAAAATGAAAATATATTTATTACATGTACATACATAACTAATTACAGTATCTGGCAGTAGAATTACATATTATATTTAAATTTTCGATTCATCTATGTGACCTCCTTTGTTTTTTATAATGGCAGCACATAATCGCGGCATTCTTGCAATTAGTTTTGCTAATGTATCCGGTGTTATGCGGACCCAAGCTTCCTGCAGTTTCCTCCACAAATCAGCCTCCGATGTTGGTACTGCTTTCCGGACCTCCCGATCAAGTTCCTCCCACAATAACTCTATTGGATTTAGATCGGGGCTTTGGGGAGGCCATTTCATAACTTCGATGGATCCTTCCGCTTCCAAGAGTTGCAAATAGTCTTTGCATATTTTGGATGTGTGTTTTGGGTCATTGTCCTGCTGGAATACAAAATTCCTACCCAAAAGTCTTAATCCTGAAGCAATAGCGTTGGTCTCCAAAATGTTTCGATACTGCTCTTTCCTTAGTATTCCCTCAATTTTCACAATATTACCCACGACCGTACCACCAAAACAACCCCAGATCATCACGGAACCACCGCCATGTTTAACCGTAGGCACAATACATTGCTCTGCCGCACGCTCACCTGTAGATCTCCGAACGAAAACACGTCTTCTGGACCCGAAAATTTCGAACTTTGACTCATCGGTCCACAAGACTTTACTCCACTGTTCAACTGTCCAATGTTGGTGTTCACGAGCCCAGTTTAAGCGTTTCCGCTTATTCTGTTTGCGCAATAACGGTTTTTTCATTGCAATTCGTCCGTACAAACCTGCTTTGTACAAGCGACGTTTGACCGTTGTTACGCTTATTGACTTTGGACGGTCTGCATTGATTTCTGCAGCGATTTCTGGGGCTGTTTTCCGTCGATTTCTTTTGCTTGTGATCACTATTGCACGATCCTCAGCAGAAGTTGTCGCTCTGGGTCTCCACTCCGTGATTTATTGAGAACACTGCCACTTTCTCGGTATTTTTTGACGACATAGTCTACGGAAGTATTATTTAATTTTAATTGTTTCGCAATTTGCCGGTTGCTTTTGCCATCTTGATGGTGCGCAATTATAAGAGAACGCGTTTCAATGTCCATCTCTTTTCTTTTTGGCATATTTAACGATCTTAACAACACTACTAGCACAGGAATATCTCACAACGAATACAGAAACGTAACTGAGGGCAATTTCAAAAATCTAACATGAAACTCGCCCGAGGTCATTAAAACATCATTACTAAACTTATCCTTCAGTATCCTTCACAGAAAGACAATTACAAGAACTTGGAGAAACTTTTATTGCGCTAATCCCCAGGTAGTCCCAATAACAAATTTTGGTTTATTGCAGGTAATAAAGTAATACATAATGTTACTTATGCAGCGTTTCTGTAGATTTAATACTTTCCTTATACCTATCCAATATTATAAGAATGAATTTCCTAGAAGCTATGCTGTTCAAATAATTTTATAAAGTATGGGTGCCCAAATACTTATGAACGGTAGTGTATATGGTATACATGTGCTTAATATACAATTGTGACCAAAATACGTAGATTGCTTTAAAATTTTACCGTTCAGCTACTTCGGAAATATTTTTGTCGTATTCTCTGAAATTTTTTAGTCCGAATAGCATTTATAGATTGCTAGCATATGCTGTTGTCTCTTTTTAGTAATTTTTTAAATACAGTGAGTTTCTTGTAAAATGGAATAACGTGCGATTATTTTCTGCAGTTTTAAAGATGATCTCACTTGATAAGAGTGTTCGTAAAAAATTAAACGGTCGTTTGGCGATCAAACATCATCCTTGGCGACTGTTGAACGGTGGTACAATGAGTTCCAGCGTGAACGTGTTTCGTTCAAAGGCGAGCATCGTGAGGGCCTGCCACTGCCGTCACTCCAGAAAACATCGACGCCCTGTACAACATGATAAAGAAATATTGGGGTACCATTGGGCATAGTTATGATCCAAATCGGAGCTATCCTGCATGATCATCTTGCTGTCAGAAAGCTTTGCGCTCGATGGGTACCATACAATTTAACGGAAGTCCAAAAAGGCGCGTATGGTTTGGTACAAAAAAATACTTAGAAAATTGAACCGAGGTCGAGCAAAATCAATGTACAACATCGTTGCAGGTGACGAAACTTAAATTCATTGTCATGAGCCAGAAAACAAGCGGCGATCACTGGGTCTTCAAAGACGAGGAGAAACCCACGAAAATGAGACGCGGACGAAGCTCTGGCAAGAAAATGGTATCTTCTTTTTTCGGACGCACCGATCATCTTGATACTGGTCCGCTACAGGATCGTCGCATAGTCAATACTAAATGGTATACAACCATTTTGTTGTAACTGTGTTTCAAAAAGTGCACGAGAAACGACCAAGGGGATAAATCATTCTGCATCAAGACAATGCATCATCACATAACGCATTTCATTTTTTAGCCGCTTCACGATCGGCATTGATGACTCATCCACCTTATAGTCCCGGCCTGAAACCTTGTGACTTCTTCTTATTCCCATACATAAAAGATAAAATGTGTGGATGGAAGTTTAATAACCCGCAAGTGACTGTGAAAGTCTACGAGAACTTTGTATCTGAGGTGACTGAAGAACAATGGGCATAATGTTTTAAGAACCGGTTCCACCGAATGCAGAAGGCGAATATTTTGAAAAACAATTACAAAAATTGGCTAAAATAATTGATTTTTTCTGTATTGTCCGCAAAATTTTTAGAGCAACCTACGTAATAGCAGTGGTACTTCAAAAAGGCAGGTATTATGTACTTATATACGCGGAAAAATATTAACCAGATAAGGAAATCCTGTCACTACAGATTTAATAGCACAGGTGCATGGTCAAAATATTATAATTATTCGTAATGTAGGCAGATTGTAATGAGTTTGACAACTAAAATCTACATGCATACATAAATTAATACTGTCTTTATAAAGAAAGGAATTTAAATTGACAAAATCCTGTTTCAATAAATATTATGGGCTGAAAAAAAAAACAAATTCGTGAATTCATTTTCAAACTCAAATGAAGATAGAACATAAAAGTTTATTCAAGAAATCCAAAACTGCTGTGCAAAAATGATAGGTAATGCACTATAGTGGCAAGAATAATTGGGGAAGACAATATAAGAGCGTTCTAAATGAGAAGCAATGGTGTACAAAAATAAAAAATAGTAAAAGAATTCAAAAATGATTGCAGATACCAAGAAATTTCCGAAAAATTTGTTCATTAAATAAACGGCATATCAAACATTGTCCAAAGTTTTTATACACCAAAATTGGTCTAAAATAAAATGCGTAATATTTTTTGGAGTGACGAAAGTAAAATTGTATTATGTAGTTCAAGAAGTATAGAAATATGTGATAAGACCTATAAGTGCAGCTCATAAATTATAAAAATTTAATGTAAATGTCATTAAATTATTATATTTCTTACACTTTTGTAACATAGGTTAATTATAATTCAGTGTAAAATATTGTTAAGCTCATCGGATTCTCTCGTTGGATCATTAATTAATTTTCTAAGCATTTTCATATGTTCGATCATAAAAGACATATTAAGCCTTATCAAACATGTAAGATGCATAATAAATGAAGATAAATGTTGGAAGCCCTGGAGCACAAATAACGCAAGTTTGTAATCGTGAGCAGGTCCATATCGTTCAAATCGTAATATTTTACTAAATTTTTTTTAACTTGAAAGCAAGTCGAAAAATTGCGCCAATTACATATCCATTCATTTAATCTGTATAGCATCAAAATCCATTAAATCCAGAGTTATCCTATTATTGTCTTGTGCCTTTAGAGACTTCTATTGACATGTATTCAAAGATGCAAAGATTGAAATTCTTAATTATACTTATTTTAAACCTGTGTCATATAATTTAATTTTAATTTAATTTAATATTAAGATTGCCAATACTTTTGAAAATTTAATAATTGGTATTTAATCCATTTACAATTGAATTAAATATTCCTTCTAAAACTGCTTTAGTACCTGTGAAAATAAAATTAGATATTTATATACAATACCTTTTATAAAAACCGAAAAATATTGAAAACGTGATTTAATGTTTTACTTTTTAAAATTGTCAAAATAATATATCAGGTATTTTCCCGTAAACTAATAGTGCGTTTATACTTAAAAATGGATATCTATGCAAAATATATTGTGCCCCCCAGCCAGGAAATTTAGTAAAAACGTCAATGAGAGTATAATTTGAATTATACAACCATTCGTTAAATAAGTAATAGCATTTTGCCAAATTCGAAAGTACATATTTAATCTAGAAATTATAAAATATATTGTTCCTGTCATACCTATTAGAAGCGTACATTTATTTAGACAGTTGAATAGATATACCATTTTGTCGATAGCTTATACTTTATTAGGAATCTTTCAGTCCTAATACTGAATCACAGTTAATTAAAGCAAAAGAAGAAGTTTCTATTCTAAAGTACAGTAGTGTCCGGTTATAATGAACTACTACTGGCCACTAAAAATGGTTCATTATAGCCGAAATTCATTATATCTAACAAAAAATAAATTAGTACAAACGATTCTTGTATTGTATACTGATAATTTAAATGAACAAAAAATTATTATATAACAGATTGTTTAAAATAGTCACTTATTTTAGACTGTTTATAAGATAAAGTTACGTAAATATCATTCAAATACATTTCTACATTAACCAGGCTGTTCAAAATGTTATCTGGAGCTTCATTCATTTGTAAAAAATTACGTACAACATCTATATTTTGCACAACCTTTACAATGGGCACTTGCAGTAATGACGTATTAGCAGCACTACCTTCAGCTTCATTATTCTCTTCTTCATTCTCACTGTCACTCGTATTAGTTGCTGATTTTGAACGTACCCAAGCAACAATATCGTCATCTAACAAAGTTTCAGTACACATAACATTCTCATCGATACGCACATAGTCTTCAAAATTAGCATCCATTTCCACAGTTAGAGGTAGACCATCACCATTATTTTCAACATTATCAAGATCAGTTCTCTTTAGCCACTCACTTAACGGGATGTCATCATCGTCATCGAATTTGTTTTGATGGTTAAGAAATCCTGCATGTTTGAAACAATTTGTTATTGTTTTTGCTGTGACGTTTTGCCATGCCATGTGAATACAGTTCACCGCATCAAGAAGACTAATATGACTGTCTTCTGCACTGCTATTAATCATTATTTTTGAAAGAAGAGTTCGTTGATAATTGCTCTTCAAACTGTGGATAACGGCTTGATCCATTGGTTGTAATTTGGAACTGGTATTAGGAGGCATAAACACCAATTTAATAAATTTCAAATTCTTTACCTCAGGGTGCGGTGGGCAATTGTCTACTAGTAATAGAATTTTTCTCCTTAATTCATTATCCCAATCGCGCAATTCGTTACAAAAAATATCTGACGTCATCCTGCTTTTTTTTATTAGTGCCGCGAAAACAACGTGGGTTTTGGGACTTGCCAATAATAAGTAACTTCCTTTTTTTATGCCTGTAAAATTTGCTGCAACCAAAACCGTGAGCCTTTCTTTTGATAGTTTTCCACCAATGCAACTATCGCCCTTAAATTTCAACGTTCTGTTGGGCATTAGTCTGTAGAATAGACCCGTTTCCTCTGCATTGAAGATGTCGTGGTCTTCATAATTTTGTCGTATGTTGGGCCATTTATTTTGCAACCAATCATCTACTACTTCCATATTAACTGATGCTGCTTCGCCTACAACTTTTCCACTGTTGATATCGTGGCGTTTTTTAAATCTTTCGATCCAGCTTCGACTACATTTGAAATCGCTATCTTCCACTTTGCTTCCCAAGTCTTCTGCTTTTGTTTGCAGTAAAGCACCGGAAATCGTCACATTCTCACCTCTTTGCTGAGAAAACCATAACAAAAGCCCTTTATCCACTTTATCGTGAACTGATTTTCTAATTTTTTTGGCATTAGAATTTTTTTGTTCATTATAATTCTTGAGTATTTTATCTCTTTCTTTCCAAATCATACAAACCGTCGACTTGTTTAAATTCAGATTCTTACACACATCAGCTTGTTTTAAACCACTTTGTAATTTTTTAATAATTTCATACTTTCTTTCTGCTTTGCGCTTTTGTTTTTGATTATCACTTGGCGCCATGTTTATAAACCCACAAGCTACAATTGGTAAATATTGTAACACGAACGGACAACGTAACGTGACTAATTTGTGAGACAGACTGAAGGGGAAGGACTGACAGGCACCGCGTTTTTGATGTAACGCAGTTTTCGGGGGATTCCCATTCGAGCGATAAAGAAAGTTCATTATAAGCGGCACATTGTTTTCGGTTGAAACGTAAAATATGGTGCATTATATGCGAAAGTTCAATATATGCGAGGTCATTACAAGCGAAAAAAAATACATTAAACTTAAGGGACGATTTATTTGGCCATCTAAAACGGTTTATAATAACCGAGAATTCAATATAACCGAGTTCATTATAAGCGGTCTCTACTGTATCTTACAATTATAAGTTAATATTAGCCATATAAAAATACAATTAATTCTTAATATTATGTGTTGCTTAAGTCAAGCCTCCATAAAGAATATGTTATTTTATCATCTATATTATTAATATTTAATGAGAATTAATTTTTATCTGGGCTAGTTTAAATAAAGTTGTAGTATATATAACATGGCAAAACTTTTCCAGCCGCTCTTCTAATGAAGAGTTACTAAATTGTACTAAAATAACGTATATAACACATTTTATAGTTGGATATACATAAATATTTATGTCAAATTAAATGAATCGTATATTTGAAATATAATTTAAACTTGCCATAAGCCTCCCGCTAAAATAAGCTGAAGAATACATTAAAATTACGAGGGAGCGTTTTTATATTCGCGGAATGAGCGGGTTGTAGAGGGGTGAGTAGGCGCATTGGAGGCGTGGCCTGTGCAGCGACTCATGATTAGTATAAATACGAAGTTTCATTGTTATTAGACAGTTAGTCTTTGAGCTATCGTCAACCAAGTAATATAATCAGGAGTGAAAAGTGAAATATGGAAAAAATCGAATATCGTGCCGTTATAAAGTTCCTTACCAGGCAAGGAAAATCAGTCGCGACCATAATGAATGAGATGTCATTGGTTTACGGCGACTCTTGTCCAGGAAAAACCATGGTGTACAAGTGGCATAGTTTATTTAAACAAGGAAGGGAATCCCTTGAAGACGACCCGAGGCCGGGCAGGAGCATTGAGGTGACCACGCCAGCACTTATCCAAAAAGTTGAACAAATTGTACTCGAAGATGCTCTACTAAAGAAGAAACAACTCGCAGAAATGGTTGGAGTATCCGATACAACAATTTTTAAAATCCTACACGATCATCTCGGCATGTCTAAGGTCAGCGCAAGATGGGTGCCGAGAATGCTCACGCCGCCGCAAAAACAACAGCGCGTAGAGTGTTCGCGTGCATTTTTGGACCTCTGTAATGAAGACAAGGATGGTGTATTGAGTGGAATTGTTACTGGAGACGAAACTTGTGTTCATCATTATGAACCTGAGTCCAAACAAGACTCCATGCAGTGGCATAAAAAGGACACAGCACCTCCCAAGAAATTTAAAGTGTCACAATCAGCTGGGAAACTCATGGCAACGGTATTTTGGGACTCGGAAGGAATATTGTTGATTGATTATAAAGATAAAGGTGTTTCTATAACCGGAGAATATTACGCTTCAATATTAGAGCGACTAAAAGAAGACATTAAAGAGAAAAGACGGAGAAAATTGACAAAAGGTGTTCTGCTTTTGCACGACAACGCGCCCGTCCACAAGAGCCGCGTTGCGTTAGCTGCCCTGCATAAGGTGGGCTTCGAAATTGTGAATCACCCACCCTACAGCCCAGACCTGGCCCCGAGTGATTATTACCTGTTTCCGAAAATGAAAAAAGAGCTGCGGGGTAAAAAATTTACTGCCGATGATGAAGTCAAGGAGGCAATTTCGGCGTATTTTGCAGATAAAGAGAAATCATTTTTTTATGAGGGTATAAATAAATTAATTGAAAGATGTGAAAAATGTATCCGTCTTGCAGGTGAACATATTGAAAAAGAAAAATAATTTGGTTTTTTTTATTTCCACCCCTTGTCCCCCATTCCGCGAATATAAAAACGCTCCCTCGTATATATATTTTTTTGAAATTGTTCTTATTTATTTAATATAGATACACATTTCTGTTAAGAATTTTTATTTTTAATAATAATTTGAGCTGGATAATCGTGTTTGCCCGACACGAGCGGACCGTTACGTAACAACAATCAGTATAAGTGAGTTCATGCTATCGAATCAAGCATACATACTCCAGCTCAATTATAAGTATAAAAAAATACTGGAAATTAACTTCCTTAATCTTATCTATTGAAACATTAGATTATTTGCAAGAATCTTCATATTTATAAGAAATTATAAGATATAAACTGTTCAAATAATATTAGTGTACATATAAGAAATTAAATTTAGTTAAACATAGAAATTGAAGTAGATTTTGCAAAAAAAAAAACTGTTTCAAATAGAAGTCCTCTTTAGTAAAACAGTAAGACACAGCAAATAGAATGACAAATTCTTTACAGTTAAAACATAGAAATACCTTTCTTCAATATTAAGTACACTGCTTTTGTTTAGATTTTGCGTAGCTATCTATTAAAACTAACAATAAATATTAATTTCAGTGGAACACTGTATGTCTAGAATTACCCTTGGAAGTTTTACGAGGCGCAGCAAACAGTGTCATAACGGATCTGTTGGTAAAAAATCAGCATGTGCCTGAACTTGGCGTCGCATCAGCTGTTCAAGAAAGATTAGCCGAATTAATGAATGAACCGGCAAATGTTACGGACAGAAGATCGATGGCAAGCGAAGCCAAACGAAGAGAAACTTTTACTCATTGGCCTCATATGGATTACAAGTACGTTGTAAATAATATAATATAATTTATAAATTTTCTATAGCATGTGATAGAATATAAATTAATAATAATAAACAATATAATAAACAATAAGTTAAAATAAATACTTTCTGTTTATTTACATATGTCAGAAATAATGTTATATTTCCTATAGTATTTTTACAGTAACAGACAGGAACATCATCATCTAATCGCGGTATTGCTAAGACTTGTATATTTTTTCAAAAAATTTGATTGGCTTTCGCGTTGTGACTTTGTAAATATAATTTACATTAAACAATTCTATTATTCCAAAATTTTTAAATTATCCGAACTCGGTAATACTGGTGTCTATATTATCAGTCTTAGTACTGTTAACGGTCATTATATTTTGAGCTGTACTTTCTGAATTGCTTAATATTTTCCCAACGTTTGGCTTGTTAAAGACAAGCAAGTAAAATTAGTATGTAGTAGTGAGATTAACGAAAGGAAATGAAGGAGTACAAATGTAGGGTTATTTGATATATTATAATAGTCGGCAGATTTCGACGGTGATGTACGCCTTGCAATATATAATGTTAAAATGTTTCTAATTTAAAGTTTATTAACTCAACTATAAGATCGTATAGACTGGAACGTGCTATTCCTACAAATCATAGAACTTGATCTATGAAAATAACTATATAGTAAAAGTACGGTGTATATTGTATAATTCGAAATATTAAAAAAACTCAAAGCAATAGCTCATTTGTTTTAAATAATGTATTTTTTTGCTATTTTAAACGCTCATTCGTACTATATGACCAAAATTTTAGAATATTTTTGAAATGTGGTGGGGTTAAATTTATTATTTTTAAACTACAATGTTGGACAAGTTTCACATAAGTATGTATGCTACAGAGCATCAAATCGCGTACTTTGATATATGATATTAGTATTTTATCTATTATTCTTACTGAGATACATATTAAAAACCGAATATCGTTATGATTTTGGAGAGCGTTTTCATCCACCTAAAATGTTTTATGGCACGAAGAATAATAGTTCCGAGTATGATCATATATTACTAAAATTACATATTTGCAGCTTTAGACATGATACTATATGTACGATTGAAACTTGGTTAGTTAGATATATCTAACAGCGAACTTTTCCCAGATTGATATGTTGTATTCAAGGCAATGTACGAACGGAAGGGAGGGGACATCCTTTTAACTATTGATACTAAAATTATGGCGGCTCTTGTTGATTTACAAACTCAAACAGTTGTACCAAAAATAGATGTTGTATGGAGTTAACAACTTTCAAATGTTCATTTTTATGTTTAGATACTTCTATCTATGACATGTGCTGTTTATTAACAGTTATTACAAATATACTCTTTTTTGTATTACTAGGCGATTTTAGAATGCCGTCTTATTACATAGATTTTAACGAGAAAGTTGTGAGTCAAATATAAAAAGGGAATTTTATTTTACGTGCCTATGTCGAAATGCGGCTTGTAAAAGAGAAAGAAGTGCCATTATCTGCTGCGCAACACATTATTAATCAAGTTTCTCATGGCAGAGGTCAAAAACAAAATTTCAAACATAGTTTAGGAACAATGCCTTTCAAAAGACGCAAGTGTACATGGCATAAAAAGGATTTAGGAGAGCGGGAATGTATCGAAAACTGGCCATTCGCCTCAACTGAGAACTAACGTGACTGGGGAAAATATCCGGAGTATTCGTTACCTTTTTGAGGACAAACATCGATCAACCGCTCTTTTTACTTCTAAAGGCGAAATAAAATATGGCAGTCCGCAAGCAATCATTACTGACGATTTCGGGTTCGAAAAATGCTACTATGCTGAAAGCGATGCTTTGTTGAATCACATCACATTCATTACTTGCGATTAAACTGGGGTGCGTTATTACACCCCGAAATTAAAAAAAAACAGTATGAAATGGCGAATGAAAGGAAAGTATGCCTGTCAAAGCGAAACTCAACCAGAAAAGTTTTCACAATAGTATTTTTCGATTATAAAGGCGCATTACACGTCAGATTCCTTCACGAGCATCGTATCATGAATTTCGAATATCTTTTACGGGAAGTAAAACTCGTATATCGTCGAAAAAGACGCGAATTTCCAATATGTGACGTCATTCTTCTTCACGGTAACCCGTGGCTTCCCCCCACAGGTGTCCAAACTCGAGGAAATTATGTGATTTTCCTTTGTTTGAACCACTAAAAAGAGCACTAGAGGCTAGAGTTTCGACAATGATGTTCCTGTCGAACCGTTCGTACGCAATTGACTACGGTCACAACCACCTTTCTATGACAGTGGTATGAAGAAACCTCCTATCCGTTGGCAAAAATGTTTTTCAAATCAGGAGATTGCGTAGAAAAATAACCTTGTTAATTTATATCTATGGAATGCTTTAATAAATAGAAAGATAAAAATTTTGGTTTATATTTTATTCGCCTTTGTAATATAATGAATAAAATAATCTTTCCTTATTGTTTAATGCTTTTTATTTTATAAGGCATTGTTTAAGGTGAAGCTTATTCTTTAGTTGGGAAACATTCACTTCACTCATTCTTAACTTCTACCCCTTCTACGTCATGCTTTTTGCGACACAAGTATGTTGTCTAAAAAACATTGTGAAATCGAAATCTGTGCATATGTACATGATATTTATCTTCTCTTCACACTTTACTGATACATGTTTATATTATGAAGAGAATTGTTTTTCATGGGAAAATACATATCTTAATTTATTTTGTATATCCAAGAACTATTCAGGCTAATAGATAATTAAAATTCATTTTATATTTGTGCCGGTGTTCAATTAATATTAACAATAAAAAAAGCTAAGCAGTACCATGATCAAATTATGTTGTAATAGTTGCACACTTTTAATACTCAATACAAAATAAAATCAGTTGTGTAATCTTATATTGAAAAGAAATTGTTTTTAGATGGGCATTACCTGATCAAATGGCACAAGCTGGTTTTTATCATCAACCAAATTCTTCTGGAGATGATAGAGCTATGTGTTTCACTTGTACTGTGTGCCTTGTTTGTTGGGAAAGAACTGATGAACCTTGGAGCGAACACGAAAGACATTCTCCAAATTGTCCTTTTGTAATGGGTGAATATACACAAAATGTTCCTTTATCTGTTACATATGCCACAAATCCTGCAGTTGATGCAACTTATAGAAGTGTAGGCGTTAGCATTTTGGGTGCAAGTTCGGTTCCAAGTTTGTTACCTACTGCAAATAGAGATGGTCTCATATCTGTATTTGACGTATCGGGAAAAATGTCAAGGACACATTCATTTTTTGTAACACACTTCGACTCGCATATATTAGAAAAGTTTACGCAAGATTTTGGAATACCTGCTATGTGGACGGACATTGACGAAGGTTAGTATGAATATCTTTATTTATTTAGTTTAACTATAGATTATTTTACTTTTACAAAGAAGGTACATTTTTATCGTTTTGTGTTTTTCAATTTCCTAGTGGGTATACGTTTTATAAGATGTAACTATCTGTTCTTGAATGAAATAACCAATACGTTTTGATATTACATAAACATTAATATCATCAAAATACGCATATAGAATATTTTACATTAAGCTTGTGTTGCGCTATTTCAGTTACAGGGTTCTTAATTGATTGATAAACAAGAAAACAATGTTGATATATTAATGCAACGTATATTGAGCAAAGATGTAAAACAAAACTTCATATTATATGACGATATTCAGCAGCGATAAAAAATAATAAAATGGTATTCAAATGTTTATATTTTATTGATCAATACATATTATTTTTCCCCCGTATGTACGACCGCGAATATGTATATATATATAGATATAGATATATATACATATACATACATGTACATACATATACATATATGGTTCACAGTCCTTCGTACAAAAAAAAAATTATATGTGTAATGGTACTTAACAAATCTCACTTTCTAGAAATTTACTGCAGATGAAATTATTAAATTGATAAGGCAACAAAACATTAATTAACTTTTCAATGCGTAAAATCCTAGTTGTACGTCATTTAATTCAAGCAAAATATTGATTAATTTAACAATAAATGATATTGCTTTTCTGTGTATTACATGATCAAAGCAAACTATTAATATTTCTTTAACGGAACATGTTATTGGCGGTAGCCTGACTTGGTGCTTTCTTACTTGACGTTATTCGGTAGGTCCAGGAAGGAAGCAAAAGCGATCGGCAATGTCACTTCGTTCAGCCGCTGTGTGTGTCGATACACCGTGCAGAAGAATATTCAAATGGACGGCTTCGTGAATAATAACAAAAAAAGGGAAGCTAAACAAAAAAAATTCTTCGATGTTAGGCGGATTTTATAGATTTTTCCAAGCGGATGTATTCAAATCGTCAACTGACCAATGATTAAATTCATCTAAAATACTTATACAGCTTCCCTCATATCCCCCCCAAATTTGCTGGAGGATCGTACGACTGTACCGCTTGGAAGTTCAGCACTTGGTGAAATATATCTATATTCAACGCCAAATTAGACGACCAGCGGCAAAGGGGAGTTTTCTCGAATGCCCGTAAACTATGCGCCTATTTGATTCACAGGCGGGACAGAGACTTTAAATACACATCTGCTATGCGTATATTGGCGTAACCGGGAGTAAGACAGAATATACTGTCCAACACATGCGATACATAAAAAACAAGCAGACGATACACAATGCGATAAGAAGCGGTTCGAAGACACATAGACGCTATTAAAGTCAATAATAAATATGCCTAAAACTAAATGTAATGTATTATGAAGAAATATATAAGTACATAAGTACATGAGAATAGACTAATGCGACATTCAATGAAACGGGAATCGAAATAAAACGCTACACTAAGGGTATATGAATATGAATACGCAGTTATATAGGACTTACAGAAATAATAGGAAATAGAAATATACTTAGTGAATGTAACTGTAACAAGCTGATATAGACATAATTAAATATATTTTTGAAAAAGCGAAAATGGGATATTTTAAAAACATTAATTAATAACGGGTTGTTCTTCTTTTTTGGTAATTGATTTCTTCGCATCGTCATGGTAGCGACTCTATTAACCGAGGACAATGTTAGGCATACACTACACTAGCCTTTAATAGTGGCGTGCAGTTGCTCCAAATTTGTTTTTTTTATATGCTTATCGATATCAATCCACAGCATCTCATCGGGTTGAGGTCTGGGAACTCTGAAGGCCGTGGCAAAAAATTATAAAGTGGTTATTTCAAAATTGTTTCACTTTGCGTGCCGTACCTTTCGGATCACTATCAGCTTGTAACACCCAATCGATCAGAATATGATCATTAGCAAATTATAATAGGTCGCCATTGAGTACGTTCATTGATCCATGATGCCTTTGATTCGATGCATTGGGCCAACACCTTCTAGAATCATGCCACCTCAAACATTCACAGAATATTTACAGTACTTAACAAAAGAAGAGAGAGAGAACTCTCATCAATTGAATATACCTGCTCTTTTTAAGAAAAGCAGCTAGACTTCTTAATTTCCATGTTTGTTTTACTACGCTATAATGCTCTGAACATAATTTTGTGTATAAGTTTGTAGTGACAACATCGGGTTCACAATGAGTGCAAATACAGCGTGTTTCAAAAAGAATATATGTATTACAAAGTATTATTTTATCCAAACTATCGATCGCTGCGCCTCGGCTCGGCTATTGGAGAAACGAATATATAGTCTAGTTTATTTAATAGCCGTTAGATGTCAGTTGTCTTCTGTTTTTCTCGGTAACCGTCATATGTTTAAAATAGTTACTCCGCAGCAGAAATCATTTTGTGTTCTCGAGTTTGCAAAGTGCAATTCCGTGATTACAGTGCAGAGACGTTTCAGGTTGACCTACCAAATTGATCCTCCGAATGGGTGGAACATTCGCAGATGGTATCGACAGTTTGTAGATACAGGATGTGTATGTTAAGGAAAGAGTCCTGGCCGCCCTCGTGTTACTGAAGAAAATGTTGCACGAATTCAAACTGCCTACAACAACAATTTGGCGTGTTTTGAGACGTCGGTTGGTTATGAAGCCGTTATAACAAGTTACAGTTGTTACAAGCTCTGCGTCCTGATGACAAACGGATACGTGTGGCATTTTGTAACGAGATTCATGATGCTATTGACAATGATAACACTTTCACACAACGCATCGTGTTCAGTGATGAAGCGACTTTCCGTGTTTGTAGTCTGATAAACAAACACAATGTTCACCTAAAATCAATGTGTTTTGTGCGATATCCCGATTATCTGTTTACGGTCCATTCTTCTTTGATGGTAACATGGTTAACGGTCAGCAGTATCTCGCTATGTTACAAAACTGATTGTTTCCGAGGCTGCACGAAAACAACTTCATATTTCAACAAGTCGGGCATCCCCTCACTGGAGTCACCAAGTGCGTGAATATCTGAATGAAACTCTACCGAACCGTTGAATTAGTAGTCATGGAGCTGGCGACTTAGCATGTCTCAGCTGGGCTCCACGGTCACCAGATTTGACACCTTGTGACTTCTTCCTGTGGGGTTTCGTTAAAGACAACGTTTATATACCACCACCCCACAGAACCTGGAAGAGTTAAAGAACCGGATCCGTACTGCAATAACATAGTTTGGGAGGAATTTGAGTATCGGCGTGATATTGTTCGTGTCGCTGATGGAGGACATATTGAACATCTGTAATCTGAACTTAAGAGGTTCGTAAATATGTGTGTAAAATTTCGTATGTCTTAAAGTTTAATAAATATATGCATTCGAAATACGTATACTCCTTTTGAAACAACCTGTATATTAAAAGATTAGAAGCAGTATTTTTAGTAAATCAAAAAGTCCTAAAATGTTGTATAAATCGACGGCAAAATATTTACGTTCTGTTGAATTTATAAAAAAAAGTGGGTAGCAAGAAATAAAATAAATAGCAAAGTTGATGATTTACCGGAACGTGGTTTGAAAAGAAGAACTCTGAGATAAGATGATAATTAACCTGTTAATAAAAACGACGTTAACATTTAGGTTGCAAGAAAATAATATTAATTGGCAAATTGTAACCGCAAAACCATTGTTAATGGCCGACCTGCTGGCAAACGTTTACTCTAGGCATGCGAAAACTTAGGATGCGAATCTATAATGTAATATTTCAGACGAGGCATCTTTTTATGGATTTGTGCACAAACGCAAAACATGAACAGTAAAATGCGAAAAAATGATTCAGACCGTTAGACATTTAGTTAAAGCGCACATTTGGGAATATGTCAGTGGGGATATGTCAGTATATGCGATTTTGGCAACGTGCACCTATTTACTATAAATTTGAACTCGCATGGAATACTGCAAATTAATAAAAAATCCCGTCTATCGTCTGCAGGATAATGGTTTGGAAGTGATAAATCACTGTGGGTGCTGCAAGAAAACAGCCACCCAAAACATTGGAGTCGGCTTTGTGTAGAAGGAGGGAAATGTTGTGCACATGTTAAATTGGCCTTCACAATCCCCAGATGTGAATCTAATCGAAAATATGTGATGCTTCATAACGCAAAAACTTGAAGGAAGACCTGTAGTTAATTTGAAATCCTTATATAGAGAGAAGGAAGATATGGCGGTCTCTGTTGCATATGCTTAGACATTAATTGATAGTACTCCCAAACGCTGTGAAGCTACAGTGAACAATAATGGGGATTGGACACTCTAATAAAACATAGCATATTAATATTTTGTAATAATAATGTAAATAATTACTTTGTAACACTAGTTCTCTTTATGTAATATGAGATACGTTCTTGTGATACTCATTGTACTAAACCCGTCGTCGAACGTATAATTTACCATTCATGCCAAGTCCGTTAAATTTGAATTCATCTGTGAAAATCATTTTCCCAATTCCTCTAAAGTCCAGTGGCATTGCAAATTTTAAACGATCTTCGATTACGATAAGATATTAGATGCTTCTTGTATGCTACTCGTCTATTAAATTAAATTCGTTCAATCTTTGCTATCTGCTTCTGGGTTTCCGGGCTGGAACCGCGTCACTAGTATATCTGCCGACGTTTCGTACCCATTTGTATGGGACATCTTCAGGGCTGAACTACTGCACTGAAACTGGTGTAAGTCGATGGGGGACGCGTTTATATATGGATAATGGGTCATGGGTCAATGGAGCGTTACGGTTGCGGTTGGGTAGATTAGAGATGCAGGATTGCCAAGCGTTATGTAGGGGGTAGCCATCATCGCGGTTAAGGATATTGGGGTGCTTAAAGATCTCTATAGTTTGAAACTATAGAGTGGCATAAACGATTTAAAAACGGTCGTACGGACATAAATGATGACGAACATCCTGGCGCCAAAAAATCTGTGGTTACGGAAAATAACATCGAACTTGTGCGTGAATTTATCAGAAATGAGCCGAAATCGTCATTGCGATACATGGTAATGGAATTAAATATTTCCAAAGATTCAATTCATCGCATTTTGACACAGCATTTGGGAATGAGAAAGTTTTGTGCAAGGTTTGTACCACACTAGCTAACTGAATTCAAGATTATACAGACTTGATTAAAGACTCAAAAAAGGACGAACCCTTCAGATATTCTATTGTAATTGGCGATGAGACGTTGTGTTCATCACATTATCACATCGCATCAAAGCTCTGAATGGATGAATCCAAGCGAAGAAAGACCGAAAAAAGCCATTTGGAGAAGTCAAAAGTGAAGACAATGTTAATTTGTTTTTATGATTCTAGAGGCATAGTGCACAAAGTGTCTGTACCAACTAGTTAAACAGTCAATGCTGTATATTATCGTGGTGTTATGAAGTGTCTTTTGGCGCGTATTCGTCGTGTGCGCCCTCAATATAGTGAAAATGGTAGCTTGCGTTTGTTACATGATAATGCACCATCTCATCGCTCGACGCTTATTACTGATTTCCTAACTACAAATGGCATTTAACCATCGTATTCAGCGGATTTGGACATCTGTGCCCTTCAAACTACATTTTCCGATGAAAGGACAGCGTTATGTCGACGTCGAACCCATTAAAAAGGCGTCGACAGCGATCTTGAATGACATCTCTAAAAATGAACTTAAAATTTCATTCGACATGTTAATTGACTGTACAAAACGTGGTATTGAAGCCGAAGCCGACTACTTTGAATAAAATAAATTAATTTTACCAAAATAGTAAGCTTTTGTTTTTATTTTTAATATATATATGTATATATATATATATATGTATATATATATATATATATGTATATATATATATATATATGTATATATATATACAATATATATGTATACATGTATATACATATATGAGCATGTAAGCGTGTAGTAAAGGGCCCACATAAAACTCCAGGTTCTTATATACGAATGTCCATCAAAAGGTACAATAAATGGTCACTGTAAAAACATTTAACAGTTTAGTTATATTATCCTAATGTTATTAATATACGATCCTGTTCGAACTATTACACTATGCAAACATTCACGATTCGCATTTTAAATCATGTGTAAATAGTTTATTGTGTTCGTTATTCATTCTAAATTTCTTAATTGAAACATCTCTTGTACTTGTTAATGATTTGAACATTGAACTTGGTATCAAATATATCCGGATTGCATTATCTCTGCTGTAAAATATGTTTGCTATTGAGGTAGCAGTATACATGGACGAAAGTTGAATGTGTACCAAGGGTAGTTTCATTTCGAAAGTAGAATACGTTTTTCAATAAGATAATGTCACTTGCCACACATCTCGACATATCTTCCATTGATTACTTTTGAAAATGTGTATACGCATATACAAAGTTTTACTTTTGTACTCCACAATTTTTCTACACTAATAGCTAGGGAATTCATCACCCATTTACAGATCATAAATGTGGTTTTAACGGTGATGCGTATAATTGAGGAAAAGAGAGGGTACATAGAAAAAGATAACGTGTATTACAAGCAAGTACAGTCTGAAACATAAAATAGGCGCAGCCCATATTTCGCGAATTTTTGTTGATAATTCTGCTTTTGACAGGCATTTATGTTCCGTGATCTTAGTTTTTTAGATACGCCACAAATTTTGAATGGGCGACAAATCGGGACTTTGTGGCGGCCAATCCAATACCTCCACTGTGTTTTCCTCGAACCAACGCATTACAGCTCCCGATTTGTGGCAGGGCGCATTATCTTGCTGAAAAATGTATTGTGGAATATCCTGGTCGAATAGTTTTAGCACAGACGGTTCTAATACTTTCTCCAACATGGCTAAATAGCGTTGGCTATTCATCCGTCCATCGCACAGGTACACTTCTCCAACATCGTATGCAGACATACAACCCCAAACCATGATACTACCACCTCCAAATTTTACTGTGGGAATGATACATTGTGGTTCACAAGCTTCCCCTTGCCTACGCCGAACGTATAGCGTCCCAGGTAGTCCCCAAAGCTGCTAGGCAAAAGAAGAAAGTTAGCACTTAGACAGGATTAATTTTGTTTAATGTTACATGTAGACTGAATTGCATACAACGATGAGAATATTAGTCATGAAGATGTACTTACATACCTCGATATTCGATTCATCAGACCAAAGAATCTTCGACCACTTCTCGATTGTCCAATTTTCATTTATGAGCGTCAGTTAAAAGCGGTTTACGTCGCGCTTTACACCCTGGTAAACCAGTACGCTGGAGATGCCTTCTCACTGTTTGCGCAGAAACTGTTAGGCGATAACGCTGTTTCAGCTCACTGGCGAGCTGTTTCGACGATTTTTTCCTATCACAGAGCCAGTCTTTGTAAAATTCTGTCTTCTCTAATCGAGGTACAGGGTTTTCTGCCACTTTTTGGTCTGTTAACAAACGACCCACTCTCTTGATAGCGACTAATGGTTGTACGGACTGCACATCGCGAAATTTTTTTTTTTTGCAATTGCAGCTATTGATAACTTCTGGGAATGCAGTAGCACTATTTGGGCGCGTTCCTCTACCGACAACTCGCGTGTTTTAGGCATTTTTCTTCAACAAATAACTGACACAACGTGAAAAAATAGGATAATCTAATTGATCTCTACCACAAACTCACAAACGCACGTTGCTCACACACTGCTAGAATGACACTAAATTTCTAAAATCCACAATTTCCCCTTTCCACCTATTCTTTTCAAAAGGGGATTAACTAGGGTATTCAAAAACACATTTCTGTAAATACTATTAACTATTTTTACGGTTAATTTCCGTCAGACTTGGATAATACCGAGAATAAGGGTTTTTACCTGGGGTGTCTAATACATCTGAGCATGGTTGTATATTCAGGCACAAAGCGTTTCAAATTATAAATTTCTTGGAACACTAGGGTGACTCTAATTCAATTACTAGAGTCTCTAGATCCATATGTATTATACAAGAAGCTTTAGTATAATAGTATATTAAATTAATCATTATCTTCTGAATTTCTCCACTTCTCCATCTTATTTAAAAATACATATTTGTAATTTATGCATAAATATGAATATTTTTATGCCTACTAATAATTTAATTTAAATTACCTGTCTGCATCATCCAAAACTGTATTACAAGGCTTCTGTATATGAGTTGATTTTTGAGTAATTGTACTCATTGTCGTTGCTTGAGACTCTTTACTAAACATTTTCTTACATATATGTATTATTGAGCTTTTCAATTTACCTGTCATAGCAACAATATGATTAATTACTTGTTCAATAGGAAAAGACCATGAACCTAGCTGCGTAGGGTATTTAATTATATTCTGAATCAGAATTAAAACTTCCTCCTTGGAGAAATTCACTTCAGCTATGATACAATTGTGTAAATACCCAAAAATGATGTACGTTTTAACAATAAAATAGATACAAAAAAATGGGGCTATACAATTCTCGCCTCTACGCTATATTATTTTAAGGTGACAGCTTTACTAAAAGCTCTTATTTCTTAAAAGAAAACGTGAAAAACCAAGCAGAAAATACATAAAAGTCTAAACACGAGCACCAACAAAATAGAAACAATTATTCGGGGTTGTATTTGCTTTCACGGTTGGGTGGGGCAAGCAGATTGGTAAATTAGTTCAAATATATTTGGTCACACTATGTTATTCTCAAAATGAAAAATACATTGCGGCAAATTTGATCATTTAAAATTACACTATGATTGAATACAGGTTATATTTTAAATAATAGAAAACCAAATTCCCTGAAAGGCGACTTTCACCGCCACGTGCAATCATTGACGTACACCAATTACCTCCTTTTTATATCTAATTAATTGTTTTTGTTTCCAGTTAAAGATCCAGCGGAAAAGAAAATAACATCACTTGCTATAGTTGGTGATAAAATCTCTTCAAATAAATTAAACCCAACTTCCGTGCCAAGATCGACTATAATATGTGGTCTTAAAATTCGATGTCGTCATTCAAACAAAACGAAAGTAAAAGTAACAATAGAGTCACTGAATGATCAAAATAAAAATAACTTGTCTTCAATAAATATAATGGATGTTGACGAAGTTCCAGAAAGCACAAAGGAATCTAGCTGTTTATATTTAGTTGTGTACGATTTTTTATATAGAAAAGAATTGCTTGATAAAGATAATGACACATTGAAAGAAAATACCAATAGTAATAATAATAATAATGGAAGTAATAAAGATACATCTGAAGTTTTTAAGACTTTAATGTTTCCTTATAGCATAGCTGGAGAATGTGTAGTACTTGATGAATCAAGTGACTTATCTTACACAAAGCCAATAAATGATTACATAATAAAGCAACAATCCAGCAATTATCAGACTTTAATACCAGAAGATAGTGACGAAATATTTTTACCACCATCTATAACACCCAAACACTCGGGACCAAGAGCTCTACCAATTGAAATGCAAACTGAAACAGATTCTGCCCAAGCAACATCTGTAATTATACCACCAGATTATAGTTTTATGAATGGACCTCTAAATATGTCTAATGTGCCACCTGAAAAAAGTATATCTGATCATATAATAGGATTGAAAAATAGCAAGACCGCTAAAAAATTAAATTATTCACGTGCAGTACAATGCATATGTATACCAGAACCATATAAAACACGAACAGATATGGAAATATCTGAAATTTTACCAACACCAGATGGTTCTCATGTTCTAGTCATATTAAACAGTACTTTTAATAGTAATGGTAGTGTTTTGTTGTTATATTCTCTAAATACTAGTGATAAAATGATTAAGTTAGTGGATGAACCTCAGCTAGTGCGCGAATTAAATTCTAACGAAAAACCTATTGAAGTTAATTTGCTTATTCACTTAGAACGTACATTAGCAAATTCTGTTAAAATAAATAGCATTGAAGGTACGGCAATATTAGTGTGTGCAGACGGTGTTGTACGTATTTTGGAATTATCAACACTCAAGACGTTGTCTATTGCCAAATTAGAAAATGAAAAGTTTGTTTCTGCTGTCTATTGTAATAGTAAGTATTTCTTTCTATTTATTATATTTTATCAGAAATAAATAAAATGTAAAAATAGAATTCCCTTAAAATATGGTTAAAAGGTTTATATTTACATTTGTAAAAGTAATATATATTTACAACATTAATAAGTGATTAATCTTACTTAATAGTAAATTGTTATCGCAATTTATATAAACATGACTAAAGATTAAGATCACCAAAACTTTGGAGACCATAAGTAAGGATACAAATAAATTTCATTAGTGTTTAAAATAAACAGTTGCCAGTATTTCAGAGGTGTTGGTAACTCATTTTTGGAATGATGCTTGCAAGAAGCTTTTAATAAACATAGCAAAAATTCTATTCAGATTTCCTTGGAAGCTGTCCATAATATTTGAACTGAATTTGAAAAATATCAAGTGTTCTTATAAGTATTAATTTCATTCTGAAATTGGTTAATAAGCATCAAGCAAAAATCAAATCTCTTGTAATGTGACACACGCTAAGGTTTTGATCAGAATTAATGTACTGTAATTGTTTTGTAAAGTTTATTCACCAAGCATTTTCCTAATCAATTCTGATACATCACACATATTATTAAAATTATACGTAAAAAATACTACATTCGCAATGCTCTATTGGAAAAAAAATAGTTATAAAAGGAAAATATTATATTTTCACTTATAAAAACGGCAAATACTAGATAACATATTGAAATAGAAAATTTAAAATTTAACTAGAAAAGTACCTTAAACATCAGTTTTTACCTTCAAAATATGGAAATTAGCATATACTAGTTGATAAAGAATAGGTATTCTATTTCTGCATGCAGAACTTCCAAGAACTATTATTGTAATTTAATTTTTTATATTTCCGCATTGAAAATCATGCAACAATCATATTTATTAATTATTTTCAAGTTATGAACATATGGAATGCTGTCTCTCGAAGAAGATAAAAGTTCATCGAAACGTTGTCATTCGAAAGCGTTTAACGTTGGCGGCTATTGACGAAAGCCGAGCATTCATAACTTCTGACACTTGCCCATAGTAGTTGCCTGGCTAAAAAAAATTTCAACTTTGTTGGCTAAGACATTAAACTAGTTTTTGGAAGCAGGTTTCGGCGGACTCTGTAGTGTTTATTATCGCAACTAAGTAAATATTCCATATTGAAACTCATCAATGAATGTTAATAATCAATTATGATGAAATTTTTTTTTTTATAAGATCAGCAGAAGTGGATGATTTTATAGGATTTTTTTGTTCTAATTCATTTTGTACGATTTTAGTGTCAGTTTTTCTAAAGGTTAGATCGACAGAATTCGCAATTGGTAAAGATTTTAAAACTCCTAACACAAGACATTTATATACAGTACCGCGCAATAAAATTAGGTCCACCGTATAAATTCAACTTTTCTGTTTTTTTTTTATAAGAAATAAGACAAAATAACGACTTCACACGACAATTTTTCTCGGCATGCTTTTGATACATAACGTAGCTAGTTTCCTAAAATCCTTATTATTGCTTCAAGTATCTTCAATATTTTGTTTTAAAACAGCTAGGTCGGATTGAAGTTGAGTAACCAATCCGTTTTAAATTATTCCATTCACTTTCGATTGAGTTTAGATCTGGTGAGTAGTCTAGCTACGGCAAGACCTGCAAGTTGACGTTAAAAAAACAAATTTTTTATTGATGCTCTGTGGCATGGTACACCATCTTGTAGCATCAATTTGTAGATGACATTCCCAGAACTTAAAGAATCAATGCATGGAATTAGTACTGATTCTATTACGGATTCGTACTGTACTTGGCTCACTGTACCCGTTTTCATAATACAGGGGCCCTAACTCTTTTCCTGGTATGCAGGACCAAATCATACAAGCTGAAGGATGTTTAACTGTTCTAATCAGTGAAATTTCATAGAAACGTGTGATCTTCTAACGAAGCGGAATTTTTCCGTTACCGCCTTTAAAAGCGATTTGTCACTGAATACAACCCGGAAATTTTTTAATTTAATAAGAATGTGTAAATTATTTTCAATTTACGAACATACAGAATGCTATCTCTTGAAGAAGATAAAAGTTAATCGAAACGTTGTCATTCGAAAGCTTTAAGTGTCGGTGGCTATAGATGAAAGCCGGGATTCCATAACTTCTAACACTGGTTTATAGTAGTTGCCTCGCTGACAACAATAATGATCCATACATTTTCTCAATCCTCAACTATTATTTTGCGAGGGTGGTCCCAGAAGTACCCGACCCAACAAAGAAAACACAAACATTTTGGAAAAAAATATATTTATTTTTCAACATAATCTCAGCTCCATACACTTTTCCTAGCGATGTTTAATAAGTTCGATACCCTTTTTATAATACAAAGGGCACTAGGAAACTTTTGCAATATGATGCAACAATGAATCGTAGGAAACTGCTTGTTGCTGCATGTTGAGACATGTTCATATGTGCATAGTGGCCGCCGCGCCATGTCGATGGGCTCAGTTATTCATTAGCAATGGAAGTGTAAAGTGCTTGCGATGGCATCGTGGTCACGAAATGAGATAAGGGCAGTTATGCGTTATAATTTCGTGCGTGTTTTAAACATAGACAGGTGCTTCGAAGAAATGACTCTTGCACTAGGTGATATTTGTCGCTTCGCACGACGATATTCAGGTGGTATAGAGAATTCCAAAGGGGAAGTTTAACTGTGGAGGATGCTGAGAGGCCGGGAAGGCCACGAACGTCAGTTACGGAGGAAAACGTTACTGCTGTGAGTGACAGGCGAGTGACCTACCAACAGATAGAGGGTACTTCAGACCTAAATACACCAGCAATTTGTTCGATTTTGCATGATCATTTGCACGTGAAGAAACTTTGTTCTCTCTGGGTGCTGCATCGACTGACTGAAGAGCAGTTGACACGACGTGTGACTTGGTGCCTGGAGATACTAAAAAAGTTTAATAAGGGACTATCTCGGTATGTGAACAACATCGTGACAGGTTGCGAGACTTGGCTGTACTATTACGATGTGTCGACCAAAGCTCAAAACAAAGTTTGGGTCTTTGATGATGAGGACACACCTGTAGTTGTCAGAAAATCCCGCTCTGTAAAGAAGAAAATGATGGTACGCGCCACAATGAATTCTTACTAAATAGCTGTACGATACCTTTCGGCAGTATTTGTTGCGTGGAAAAATATAGGGCATATAATCATCATTATTGTGATGTTACGAGCCACACACTAATTTTAAATGAATCCAATCAAGTTATTAATATTCAGTCATCTAACCTCTATAGGTTAAATTTAAAATTTCATATCATTCAAATCATTATTGAATCAGTTACTGTTAGCTATTCTAGGTTCGACATTATGAAGATTTATTTTCGACATGAGGAAGACTTTGGGTGCATATTTTTAAGTACCCTCAGATACGAATAATCCTGTAAATAATTAAATATATTTAATTGAGTTCTATAGTTATGCCAAAATTGTCTGTGCTTTTTGAACTTTGTTCAATATGAGCTTCTATATCGTTATTAACATTCTCTGTTAACAAAGACAACCTGTTGATTTTCTTTTGCAAAATTTGTTCTCGAAATATTATACGATTCTCGTTTATTTTAATCAAACACATCGTAATTAATATTTACATTAAAAAACTGTTAAGTAAATTGATCAAAACTTTATTGCAATGAATAAACCTGTCCCGTTCACATTGTACGACCACTACGCAAATAAACTAAATAAATTGAGGTATTAAAAAAGAATATTATTTATACAAAGGGTAGAAAAAATAATTAAGTTTTAAATGAAAATTTACAATAAAATATAAATGAAGCCTATAAAACCAGTACAAAGTAATCACGAAAAATCGCTTGATAAATCTATGTAAAATAAAATAGATTTGACAATGAAAAATAAATAATGTGGGACAGCGAAGGAACCAAAATTCCCTAAAACGTAGCTTCCATCACGGTCAACGTTTTGGTACAACCAATACTAAATAAAAGAAGGATCAGTGATAAGTTCTTTAAAGGCACATACTCTGAAGTGAGTGAAAACTGAATAGTTAGATAATATCTAGATTTCACTAAAATAGTTTGTATTTTATTTTAATTGAAATATTCGGATATGGTAAAATATTTGGTTTGGGTAATTTGAGCTCGTCAAAAACTTATGTTTGGCACATTCCAATAGGATTGGATTACTATAAAGAAAGGATGGAGGTATTAACGAAGGAATTAATAGGTGAAGATTCAAAATTCAAATTCATTTACTTGATATTTTTTCAAATCAACACGAGTTTAATAAATCCTGATTTAGATTTACAAAGATTTTCTTTTTATTTACCCAAAGAGTCGTGATCAGAGATTAATCTCTAAATACTATGATGACTACTATAATACTGAACGATATTCTCATAAACAAGAATCCTATCACAATCGAAATGCTCAAATGATATGTAACACTCGTCATTTGTTTGTAAATCCATTCAGAACAATGAAACCCTAGCTTCAGTACATCGTCAGTAGTAATAGAAGAAAAACCTAAAGATATATATATAAATAAATCTCTTCTTAACTGTGATTTACTGTAGATACAAAAATACGACCATACGAGAATAATAAAATTCGATGTGATACTTCGAAAATAATGTTGAGACAGTCAAATTATGTGCTCAATTATGTCCATCAATGATTTGAACTTTTTGATAGTTGTGATGGTTAATGATGTTAAGATTTATTAATTTAATTAAATGTATGCTTAACATGTACAGTTCTCTTAACAAAAAGGTTACCAATCTACATACAATGCTGTCCAAATGCACACGGTACGCATTTAGGACAGTCTTTCATTTTTACGCATGGACATTGTTCGTTGACAACTGGGGATGATGTTATGATATCGCCCAGCATAGTTTCATTTGAACCACAACTATTAGATAAAAATAGTTCTACTTGTCCAACTTGTACAATGCATACCCATATTTTAAGTATGGAATTAAGTGTTATGAATAATACATATTTATATTTATTTGCATTGATCAATTTCTAAGATAAAACAGTTTGTTAACTTGGGTTTACAATCAGCTAAATTGAAGTTGTTTAATTTACACTTGTATTTTTTGTTAGTTAGCTGGAAGAAAATGTAGAAAAGAATAACTTTTTTATTTTTAGTTTTTTATTTGTGTGATTGACATCTCATTAAATTGAAATAAATACATCTTAAACTAAAAACTTACATACAACATTTAGCAAAAACATACAAATTCCAAATACTATTAGAAAATAACTAAAGGAAATTCCAAGAAGAGTCAAAATACTTCAACAGCACTGTGACAAGTATCCAAAGGATGTTTTTGAATGTGTTGCACGAGAGTATGATCTAACCCAGTATCTACAGATTTGACGATTGACATATCTGTTTACAATAAATATAGATTCATCAGAAAAAAGAGTGTTCCTAAAGATACAACATGTGCATCAAGTAAGTACATAATCTGCTCACAAAATTGGTTCTGGCGGTCTAGAACGCCCTCTGTTAATTCCTGAACGTATTGAAATTTATACGAAAGAAGTGTCTCTTCTTTTGAAACACTTTAATACGGTTGTATGGCTGATATTGTCTACAATTACTTAATACGAAGAATACTAAGAATTTCCCTGTGCAAGAAGTAAATGTATATACATAAAAGTACCGAAAGGATTTAGAAATAAATCGTATATGTTTTATGCTGACCATCTACTTTACGTTTAAATATCTGAATACCAAAACAAATCATACGAATGTAGTGTTTAGACCTGTCGGATATAGTGGAAGTGTACTGTAGTGTCTTAAGAACGAACAATTGGCAACAATTATCAGGATCACTTTTTGACACTATTTTAAACATTTTCATAATCTCAGAAGTTGTTTTTATCATTAATAGTTTCTGAGATTTTAAGTACAAGTTGTTTGGTAAGGCTTTTAAAAGTTCTGTCCAAAATTAACTGGTGACGTTACAGGCATGCAAAATATAAAAGTTAAAGCTTTGGTTATATTGGATGAATTATTCCTAAAGTGTAGTGAAATTATAGGATGTTCTTCAATTTACAAATTTCCATGTATTTCAGGAGAAGAAAAAGAAAAATGTCAAATTCTTTTGTTATAATAGACACATCATTTTTATTTGCACTATCTTAAGGTATCTTTTATACATAATTTACATATCGATTTAGAACTTTTTGTACTTACCCATTTCAGTTTCAACCGCTAAATTTCATTTTTCTTATGGAACATCAGGTAGCCTTTGAAATTTTTGATGTTCCGTTTCTCGTATTTACAATTATATAGCGCATGTATTATCTATTAGCGGTCAGATTTCTCTGCATATCTGATTCGTAATAAGTCAGTACCGAATATTTATGGTAACTCATCAAAGGCTGATCGCTCTGCCCAGTTATGTATTTGTTGGTACATACGCACTTACATACTGTAATGGATCCTATATTGTCGCGTTGATCAAAATTGACCCCTCTTACGATAATACATTTATTCTCCTTCACATGGTACATAATATATTGGGTCTGGGAAAAAGTTCGTGGCGTTTTTTCCGATAGATGGCATTGGTTGCCGATAACTAAAGAACAACAAGTCACAACGACACCACCGAGGGCTCGTTTTTTAGATGACCTTCCGAACGTTAGTTTGAGCGTAGAAACATTGTAATCGGTGCAGTGGTTGGAAAGTTATTCGCACTTGAAAATGGAGAAGAATAATGAGAAATTTCGCTATATTCTGCAATATTATTATGATAAGGGGAAGAACGCTGCGCAGGCTTGTGATAAAATTTGTGCTGTGTACGGTGAAGGTACTTTATCGAAATCTGTTGCGCGGAAATGGTTCGCTCGCTTTCGTTCTGGAAATTTCAATGTGAAAGATGAGTCACGCTCCGGTCGTCCAATCACTGAAAAATCGGATGAAATTCTTGAAAAAGTCCAACAAGATAAGCATATCAGCAGTGTCGATATTGGCATGGAGCTAGGCATTGACCACAAAACTGTTTTGAACCATTTACACAAAGTTGGTTACAAAAAAAAAGCTTGACGTATGGGTTCCTCATGAGTTGAGCGTGAAAAACATGATTGACCGAATTAACATCTGCGATGCGCTGCTGAAACGGAATGAAATCGAGCCGTTTCTGAAACGTTTAATAACCGGAGATGAAAAATGGATTACGTACGATAATCGGAAGCGTAAAAGATCGTGGATAAAGGATGGTGAGCCGTCACAAGTGTTCGCTAAGCCAACATTGACGCCAAAAAAAGTGATGCTGTGTGTATGGTGGGACTGGAGGGGAATCGTCCACTACGAGCTACTTCCAACTGGTCAGACGATTGATTCTCAACTCTACTGTGCACAACTAGAGAGATTACGCCAGGCGATTGAAAGAAAACGGCCCGAATTGATTAATAGGAAAGGTGTTGTCTTCCATCATGACAACGCCCGACCACACACTTCTTTGATGACCCGTCAAAAATTGAGAGAGTTTGGTTGGGAAGTTTTGATGCACCCACCTTACAGTCCGGATATAGCACCCTCTGACTATCATCTGTTTCGATCTCTGCAGAACTCTCTCAATGGAATTAAGTTGGTTTCAAAAGAAGCCTGTGAAAACTACTTGATTCAGTTTTTCGACCAGAAACCACAGAAGTTTTTCACCGATGGGATCATGGATCTACCAAAAAAATGGCGAAACATTGTCGATAATAATGGAGCATATTCGGTTTAAATGAATTCGTCCACGCGCCATGCTGGGACCAGTTGAATTTTACTGAAAAAACGCCACGAACTTTTTCCCAGACCCAATATATGTATGCAATAATCATAATAGAAAAGTATAAAGCCAGTGGACGTATGTATGTGTGTGCACATATATATTTTCATTTATTTGACATAAAAATAAGAACAAAAAGTAATTCAACTATTTATGCAAACACTGCCTTTACTGTTCTGCATTGTATTTAATTTGGTCATGTAATTGTAACACATTTATAAGATGGATATATTTAAAATAAATTTTGCAGCGTTTTTACACATCTTTTTCTCTGAAATGGTTTTGGTATTTTAGAGATATTCAATTTCTACAATTTTTTTAAAGAAAATAAATTGGTCTTTAAGAAAAATACACTATTTTGAAAAAAAGGTTAATTCTCAAAGATGATATAGATAAAACAACTTAATGTGTTATCTACATATAAAAATATTTCCAGTTTTAAAATAATCAAAGAAAAGAATCATTATACAAATATCCACATTTATTCTAAAATACAAAATTTCAAAAAAAAAGGAAAATTACTGGTTATATCAGGAACAATGTGATCGACTGTTCTGCCTTTTACTTGATTGTCATAGTCATCAATAGTAACATTTAATTTATAGTCAGATTATGGCTAGACCTAAAAATACGTCTGTACATTAGATATTAGTGATAATAATCGGTTTCAGTTGGATGGAGTGATTTTATTTATAGCTATATTACGCAATTGTGTATTCGTTCACAAAGAATATAGTAAGTTACCGTGTCAGTTTCGTAAAATGTACTTACAATGTGAACTTAATAATTTCCGGAAAACGGGATTGCAAACGGGCCCCGGAATTAGCGTTTTCGTTTACGTAACATTTTTCAATCACCTGTATATGGTTTGTTGAACCAGCCATACACACCTTAGAAGTGATTCGAGTGAACTACTACAATCATAATTGCACGATGTAGCTATAAGTAAAATCATCTCGTCCGACGCCAGCTGAACTCGTACCATACATGCTACTGTGCGCCGGCGAAGCTGACAATCTCTAGTTAGTAGTATTTTCTACGTTTGTATTAATTTGTTAAATGAATTAGTTATCAGTAATTAATTTGATAATTATTTTTGCATTTTATTCACATCTAAAAATTTGCGTGAATGTAATTTTTCATTAAGCAAACTAGGAAAACTTCAAGAGAAATAAATTTTCATTCCGTTTTATTCTTTAAGATTATGTCTGATTGAAACTCTATAATACTAATGGCTCGGTTAATTCATATTTAGAATTAACAAATTTCTGCATACGTGTGTTAAGTTCCGGTAACGCTTTCTTAAATTATAAGTGCCAACTGCATAATTATATTCCATTTTTAAATCCATTTATGCAAAATATTTTATATGTTAATATAATTTTGTTTTAATTGTTCAATATAAACTTCATCAAAAATATGTAGTAAATAAATTGTACTGTAGCGCATTATTTGAATATACATGGAATTTACTACAGTTTCTAGTTACTGGGTATAGAAAAAAAATTAGCCTTTGAATTTTTATACTAAACTCAAGAAAATTAGCTTTCACACAAACTAATTCCTAACAATTTTCAATAATACATTCAAGAAAAACGCCATATATTTATAAAACATAACGTTTTACTATCTTGCAGGTTTAGAAAGACTGTGCGCGTCGACATCAAAAGGCTCTTTGCATTTTTATGCTTTGAATGACACAGATTCAGATTCTACAGAGGATCATGATGAAGAAGACCTTTTCAGTTTAAGTTCTGAATTACCTAGCGTTAGTGCACAACAATTAGATTCGTTAGATGTCAATGACTCCACCAAGTTTTTCCATGAGCCTCCCGAAATAATATCATTGCCAGAACTTAAACGTCTCTACCAATTGTGCCATTTTGAAACATTTAAACCAGGATTTTGCGCCGTAGTACCTCCTTGCTGGAGCGATATGCAACAAGCACAACGCCAAAGGCGGCATCCACAACATTTACAATTAGAAACAGAACAGTACACGAAAACTTGGAGACTGCAAAATGACACTACAACGTGGGATGAACACATATTTGAAATTACTCTACCTTCTCCTGTATCCATTGGTCATGTAGACGTGCATTTTACTTTACAATCAGGATCAGCAAATCCAAGTATAGAAGTAACTTTGTTAAAACAAAATACGAACAGTATAGGACATAGACGAGATGTAAAATTTGCTGTCGACGATCCTATTTCCTTTGACGCACTAAGAAGTTGTGATAATCCTGTTATATCTCAGGAATATTTACGTTCACACAATGCTGATATATTAGCCGGACCAATCGATGTCGCTTCAAGTTTAGATTTAAGTGATCAGTCAGGGTGTGTAACTTTAACAAGTCCTAAACTTTTTAAATCACGAAACCGAACCTTACTATTGCATATAAAAGCTGTTAATAATTTCAATAGGGATGATTCCAAGTTAAATTTATCCCCCAAAAATAAAATTCGTAGCGACGACAAAAATTCTGGAAATGTTAGAAAGACTGAATATATGGGATGTGATTGCATACATGAGTTAAGTGTAACAGTTTATCATAGTAAGCATACAGATATTCCACATGAAAGAACACAACGAAGTACAATGTTAGAATCTAATGTATTTGTACAGTCTTTACTATTAACAGCGATTAAATCTACTAGAGAAGAATTACAGACAGTAGCTTTGGATATTTTAAATTGGATTGCATCAATTCGGTTAGCCCGAAATAGAAGTCAGAATGGAGAATCTCCAACACATCAGTTTGAGCTGCTAAAAATTTTAGAAGATAATTTGGATAGTTTGCTGATGGAATGTTTATTATTAGCTGGGAGAAGTGTTGGTCACAAATGCGTTAGACTAATTGTAACATGTAGCAAGTAAGTATTTGAATATTTAGATTATTTCGTTCATATTGAAAGTTTATTATGCCAAGCAAAATATTGTTTGTATAATTATAATAGAAAACAAACCTTTGTAATTTATTCGCTTAGATGCGTACTACGACATGTTAATAACAATGACATACTTTAACTAAATCAAGGTTCTTATAAATACTTTGATAAATATTGAATTTATTTTGGTTCTAAATTAATTTATGTAAAAGTAATTTATATATGAAATGGGTGTACATTTATATAAATAAGGGGTTTTCCAATAAGGACTTGACAACTTCGTTGGACCCAATTTTCGATGACTCGGCCACACAATTCGACCGAAACAGCTGATATTTCGTGTTCAATGTTGGCTCTGAGCTCTTCCAACGTTGTCGGCTTGTTGGCATAGACCAATAACTTGACGTAGCCCCAAAGAAAAAAGTCTAGAGGCGTTAAATCGCACGAACGAGGCGGCCAATCGACTGGTCCATTTCTTGAGATAACACGCTCATCAAACTTACTCTTCAATAAATCGATTGTAACGTGTGCTGTGTGGCTTGTGGCACCGTCCTGCTGAAACCACATGTTGTCCAAGTCCATATCTTCCAATTCGGGCCAAACAAACAGTTATTTTTTGTGGATGAAGTAGTGTTTCATGAAGCACATGTGGATTTTCACCCGACCAATAACGCATATTTTGCTTATTGACGAACCCATTGAGTCAAAAATGAGCTTCGTCACTGAAAATGATTTTGCGATGAAATTGATCATCTTGGCGCATCTTTTCCAGAACCTAATCGGAGAACGTACGTCGCTTCAAATGGTCCATCGGCTTCAATTCTTGAGTCAGCTTGATCTTGTATGGGTGTAAACCAAGATCCTTACGCAAAATTCGCCATAAAGTGGTCTGGGCGATGCCCAACTCTTGAGAACGCCGTGGAATTGACTGATTTGGATCATTTACTACGGACGTTTCAACGGTAACGATATTTTCGACACTTCGACCAACCCGTTGTCTCACTGGCACGGCAACATCACACAACGAATATGTAGACTCAAATTTTTGCACTAAACTTGTTACTACCTGTCTACTAGAGCGAGAATTACGACCGAAAATCGGAGTTAACGCTCTTAAAGTAGCGGTCACCGACTCCGAATTTCTGTAGTAAATTTTTATAATTTGCAGACATTGTTCGTTCGTGTACTTTACCATGATGAAAATGTTAAGTTTACTGAATAAATTGACAGTGACAGTTCGATGATTAGTGAAAGGGTGCGTTCACAAATTGAATTAAAAGTTATCAAGTCCCTATTGGAAAGCCCTTTATATACATATGTATACTAATATGAAACATGAGAAATCGATCGAATTCAGATTATTAAAAATTAACTGAAAATGCTTTTACCTAGATAATATTTATTAAATATAATATAATATTATTTTACTTTAATTTTTTTTTAATTTTAATTTATAGATAGGGCAAATTAAAGTAAAATAAAATGACACACATCACATTACATAAAAGTACATTCTGTTTATAACTAGAGAAACACCGTTTCATACATAATGTTTATAAATAAAAAAAGGAAAAAGTCAGTGGAATGTTTTTTGGTATTCACAGAAACACGAGTAAGACGCGTCTTCATCATAGTAAGTTACAATTCCCTTCAAGAACAAAGCGCTCACCCGCACCCTAGGCATACTCAAATGTTTCGTATTATGACAGTGTAGAAGAGGATTGTATTGATATTACGTTCGGGAAATCCAATGTAAAAGAGACAAATTTTAAAAATTTCCTCCGTGCTTTCTCAACCGTCTGTTGTTGGATTGCTTATTAAGGACACCACACAACTGCACCATAATCGAGCTTGGAAAGCAATACAAAGTCGTTAATGTTCTGGGATCTTTGAAATTTCCTGTCACACGCATAATAAAATTAAGTGATCTGACAGCCGATGAGGTGATAATCAGATGTTACTAATATTAAGATAAATTTTTTTTTTGCACCATTCAACTGTAATATCCAATGCGTTCTCGAGTCGAGCGATGTATAATTCATTCAAGATGGCACGATAGATCTTAAGACCATCTGCATGGGCTAGTGCTACACAAGATATGAAACGTTCGAAAGTATTAAATCTTAAAACAACTTTCTTTACTCATTAGGAATGTTATTGTAAGACAGATTGAGTGAATTAATAAAATCTGTGAAAAGTAATACTCTATGTATAGTCTTATGTATTTGACGGAAAATGTGAAGAAAAACAGTAATAAAATTGAGAAAAGCTAAAAATCCCAAGAAAGATAATCAATTTGTCCCACAGGAGCAACTCCAAACAATCCAACAGCAGTTCAAAACCCAGATAATTCAAGTCTGGGACATATAAAAAAGAAAAATAAACAAGGCAGCGTTTACAGATTAAAATATCAATTAGAAGAATCATGGTTGTAATAATGTAGGAAGTATTAATAACGTCATAAGTAATTTCCTTTGAGAGTGCAATAAGAACGCCACCCCCTCTGAACCTACCAGTCAATTCAGAACTACGGTCGCAACATATAGTACAACACCATAATTATCATGAAGTAGTCCAATATCATTGATAGAATTACATAATCAGGTTTCAGAAAGACAACAATGTCATAACGCAAACAAGACTTGAGATCTAAAGCAGTTATTTTACTAAGGTAAACTCCTGACTGATAGAGGAGATGCAATTTAGTTGCAGATCTCTTGAGCGAATTTAGTTTCCCACTTGTATAGTTTGAAGTATTCCTTTAATATATTTAATTCCAATGTTATTTCCACAATCGGTTGTTCGTTTATTAAACTCCAATTTTTTACAGTCTGTCGCAGAGAAAACCGAACATTTTAAAAATAAAAACGAAAGCTTACAATTTTGGTAAAATTCATTTATTTTATTTAAAGTAGTCGCCTTCCGCTTCAATACAACGTTTTGCACGGTCAATTAGCATGTGGATTGAATATTTAAGTTCATCGCCTTCTTAATGGCTTCGATGTTGGCATAACGCTGTCCTTTTATCGGCAAATGTAGTTTAGTTAGAGAATAGATAAAAATCACGGAGGGGCAAATCTGGTAAATACGGTGAATGGTTGATGGTTAAAATGCCATTTGTAGATGGTCCATTTTCATGTAACAAACGCCACCTACAATTTTCACGATATTGAGAGTGCACACGATAAATATACGCCAAAAGACTTCATAACACCAAGATAATATACAGCATTGACTGGTAGACTAGTTGGTACAAACACTTTGTGCACTATGCTTTCCGAATCGTAAAAACAAACCGACATTGTCTTCACTTTTGACTTCTCCAAAACATCACGCCTAATCGCCAGTTAAAATAGAATACCTGAAGTTTTCGTCCTTTTTCAGTCTTTCATCAAGTCTGTATAATATTGACTTCAGTTAGCTTGTGTGATACAAACCTTGCACAAATCTTTCCCAAATGCTGTGTCAAAGTGCGATGAATTGAATTTTTGGAAATATTTAATTCCATTCCCACGTATCGTAATGAGGAGTTCGGCTCGTTTCTGATAAATTCACGCCCAAGTTCGATATTAGTTTTCGTAACAGATTTTTTTGCACCAAGATGTTCGTCATCATTTATGTTCGTACGACCGTCTTTAAATTGTTTATACCACTCATAAACACTTGTTTCACCAAATTAAACGTTTCAGTAAACGAATTACCGAGTTTAAAACAACTTGACATTTACTCTTTGTTCAAAATTCATTTTTCGACCAATGCCGAATACACACTGTTACTGTATGCGCAATTTCTCTGATTCTAAGAATTACTATTTTAAAAACGTTCGGTTTTCAGAGGCGATCCTAATCTAATATTAGAAAAATTAGGACTGAGCTTAAGCAGTTGATTATTTCTTAATAGTCTATGAGTCAAATCTGCAGTGTAGTTGAACTTCTGCTGCACAAGATTTGGAGCGACAATATTCTCCTAACCGAATTAGCTTCACATCGATCTCAACAGTGATAAGTATATATCCAATAATTTTGATATTAGAATCAAATTGCTGGGCTTTTGTAAAGGAATTATTTTCTTCCAAACCACAGATAATTATATTCTTCTTATGAAATTCCCGTTCCATCACTTCCTGAATGAGTGTCTCCGTATTAATGACAGTAATATAAGCAAAATTGGCCCGCTTGACCACAGTGGTTCTAAGTTTCTTGACCTCATCTTGCAGTGTAACAATTACAGACTTTAATTAATTTACATATTCCTTAAATTCACAGCACACCGTGTATGACCAGGCATCACCACAATGGAAATTGTTTTTGCAGTTCAGTTCTAGATAAAACAATGCAAGATATTTTATGAACTTTCTTAACAAATGCAACAGTTAATAGACAGATCTTTTTAGTAATAGCGTTAATGCAATACGCGCAACGGTTTTTTGTACGTAGTTGATGAGAGAAAAGAGAAAATTAGTCAGAATAACGAAGGGCACAAAATACAGAATATAAAAAGGGACTGATTTTACGTCAGCGGGACTTGTCGACTTGGTTACTAATTAGACAAACACAAATAGACTAGAGCGAACATATGGAGCATTTAAAAAACTTTATTGCCCACAATTGGAAGAAAAGGGACAATATTTTTGAAAATTTTTTATGCAGCAATATGTCAAAAATTTATATTGGTTTAAATTTGGTTGCTATGGATTTCACATGTACAGAGTATCTCAAAAAGTGTTCCTCGCAAATACTGACATACAAATGACGCCAATAACCAAAAAAGTATATTGACTACATAAGGAAACATACATATGTTACATTTATAAATTAATTTTTCGAGAATTACAGCTTTTTATCTTATACTTTATTATAATTAATTGTTAATTGACTCCTAATTGTTAACATTAATATAATTAAATCTAGGCATTTTTATTAATATTGTCAGTTCTTAATCGGACATTGGAGCTTTAATTATTGTTTTATTTCAAGAATTTTCTAATTGCATACTATCGAACATATTATACATTTTTGTTGAATTAAAATAAATATTTATAGAAATTTTTCTTTTTAGTGGTGCAAAAAATATCAACCAATTTGTGAGCTCACGCTTCGATTCATGTGTTTTTAACGCGTTACTCATCATCTTGGACTCAATTCAGCAAGTTAAATCCGCTGGTAGCTTACAATGGTTAATTACACTTATTTACAAAGTTGCTCAGCAGGACCACAGCATTATTTTGTCGTCAAAATGCATCCATTTGTTAACAACAATTGCAGACGAATTAAATAAAAGATCAAATCCATATCACTTATTGCTTAGAAGTCGATTTGGGCTATATGGGACTCCGTTGGAACCAGAATTATTTGATATGGACGCTCCACCACAAGCTAAAGCTTCCAGTTCATCTGTAACATATGCTTCTGTAGTATCTGGTGAAACAATAACTCAGACTGAATGTTCCACTATCCATGCTAATAAAGAGAATTTGGATCCTAAGGATATTCTAACAACATCCGGCGATTTAAAAATTAAATTAAAAAACTTGCCCTCATCTAAAATGTTCAGAGGTTTGCTAGAAACAGAGCCTTTACATTTTACTTGTATCTCAGCTAGTGATGGTACTAGATTAGAAAGAGCAGATGCAGGCAATAGTAATCTAATTAATAACGTTTGTCCTATTACTGTATACTCAAGTAGTGGTACTAAGAAAGTGGATTTTGAACATTTGTTTGGCGATATTCCAGAAGCAGGAATGTACAAGCAAAGTGATGAAAAAACAACATCTAATGGGCCAGGAAGTAGTAATAGTTCAAATTCCTATGAAAATACGTACCCTACGTTTATTAATATAGAGAATACAAAAAAAGAAGATTTAGATAAATTATGTAAGTTTTTCATCAATTTATTCATAATTAAATTGTTCGTAACTTGAAAAGAACATAATGTCATGCACTTTTGCTAAGTACTCTACTGGTTGCAAAATAGAGTATATTACTTGACCAATAACGCATTTTATATTAGTTTACCAAAAAAAAAATAGGTGTCAAAATCTGCCTGACAAAAAAATAGGATTTAATTAAAATGTAGCGAAGCATGAAAAGTTTTTTATATTAAACTGATTCACGTTTTTTTATTAGATATATATGAAAAAGAATTTAAGTGTGTTTGTACTAAATATTTATTTGTAAAAGCTATTTAGTTCGGGAAATAAAACTCAATAAATACAATTTAGATAAGTAATTATGTCATTATTAAGGCAATATTTTAATCATTCGTTAAAATTTAATCTATACCTAAGATTATAATTTTTATGGAATTAAGTGAACAAAAAAAAAGCGAAGACAACTGGTTAGTTTGATATTAGTTTATATTTATACTTTTGGATATTCTTTGAGTGTTGTATGTTACTCAGTACCATAAAAAGTATACAATATTTTCTTGATTTTTTGCATGACATATAACATGCAAACACTACATCCATACATCATAATTCCTTTCCCGATATCAATGTCATTATTTAACTTCTTTGGTGTAAAATATTTTCTAACATAATTAATATTACAAACAAACCTGTAATATGTTAAATATCTGTCAAAACCTAAAGAGAAGGAAGGATATAAAATAATTAGGTATTGAATAAATATCAATTTATGCAGTGAAACTGACACTAAGAAGGTGTATTTAAAAGAAAAATTAAATTAGGAATTGTCCATAAAGAAATATCAATTTCACATTACTTACTCTATAAGGCACAGTGTTGATCAATAAGGTTGATATATAACCCCTTTCCACAATTAACTATTTGTAAATTCTGTATACGCATTTCGACAACCAAGTTGTCATCATCAGCAGATAATTTCAAAGTGTCGCAACTGGTAAAACACGGCGAAGAAATTGTACGAAAAATACACTCCGTACGCGATCCGCACCGTTGCAAACCAAGATGTGCACTGTGTCTGTTTCACAAGATTTTTAAAATACTTTTACTTAAACTGACATGCACTACTTCGAAAAAGGTTATTATGGTCAAAAAGTGTGTGTGATTTATGTGTGTTTTATGATATTGCTCCTCTTGTCTTTCAGCAGAGAGAAGAGAGGCGTTTGCAGAGGGCCGGCCTCATAAACGTTAACCAGATGGCCTGAATTCTTTACGATGTACATGCTTTCATACGCGTCCAGTTCGCGATAATTGTACACGTTCTTTATCAAATGTAAACAATCCATATTAACACTGTGGTTATTTTCTAATACATGTCTCGCTATACCCGATTTTTCCGGTCGGTTGAATTTTATGTGCGAAAGGTGTTCTTTATACCTGGTTTCGATCGATCTTTTGGTTTGGCCGATGTATTGTTTATTGCACTCTAAACATTCAATTCGGTAGATTCCCGATTTTTTAATCTCTTCAATTTTGTCTTTTGCATTTCCTAACAGCATTTTCAGGGTATTATTAGGGCGTGAACATACTTTAAACCCGTGATCTTTAAAAATACTATTCAGATTTTTTGTCACACGATGGAAAGGTAAACAAACAAAATACTTTTCCCGATTGCTCTGTGGTGAAAGACATGTGGTGTCACGGATTGTTTTTCTTATGTTGGCCTTTCTAATTAATCCATTGATTATTTCCGAATCGAAACCGTTGTATACCGCGATATTCTTAATGAGGTTCAATTCTCTTTCATATCTTACTTTTGTTAATGGGAAATTGATCAAACGATTAATCAGAAAATTGAATGAAGCCATCTTCTGTTGCATGCTGTGATTTGAGTCAGCCGTAATGAATCTATTGACATTGGTTTCTTTTCGGAAAATATCAATTTCTATTTTGAGATCTTTCTTAATAACTAAGGTGTCCAAAAAAGGCAACTTGTCATTGTTTTCTTTTTCTACTGTGAATTTAATTGTCGGGAATTTTGAATTTAACTGTTTAACGAAATCATTTAAGTTGCATTTTTGTGTATTGAAAACCGCGAAAATATCATCGACATACCTGACCCAAATTCTAGGAAAATATTTAGCTTTATTTTTTAGTTCTATTTCAAAGTTACTCATAAACAGGTCCGCTATGAATGGAGAAAGACAATTGCCCATTGCAGTACCCTGTTTTTGTTCATAGAACTTCCCTTCGAACTGAAAACAATTTTGGGACATGCAAAGGTTTGTTAATTTCACGTATTCCTTTATTTTCTCTGGTTCGATCTTATTTTTGTGAAGCAATTCTTCTAAATATTTTAAAGTTTCTGGGATCGGTACCGAAGGAAACAATGACGTAACGTCGAATGAAACTAAAATTTCTCCTTTTTCTAATTTACAATCTTTGATCCTTTGGATAAATTCTAATGAATTATTGACTGAGAGACTTTCAAGTTTTTCGGGCAAATTTTTGTATTCATTCACTAGCCATTTCGATAACAAGTAAGTAGGGGAGTTGATCCCTGAGACAATTGGTCTCATTGAGTTGCCTGGTTTGTGTATTTTAGGCAAACAATATAGTCTAGGGATCAACGGATTACTTACACTTAGCCTATAATTCAGATTCGGGGTTATTAACTTTGAACAACTTTTTAACGCGTTTTTTGTGTCCCTAATCATTTTTGGTAATGGAGTTTTCTTACATTCAACATAGGGACCTTCTGAGATTAAATTTTTCACTCTTAGAAAATAGTCGCTTTTGTTCAAAATTACTAACTTATTCCCTTTATCTGCTTTTAAATAAAAGCAGTCTTTCGATCTGAGACTCTTAATTAAGTTCCATTCGTGGTGCACTACTTTTTGTTTTTGTTCTTGTAAGTTCTGTTTGATTTGAGTCTTACAAGCTTCTCTAATAAAATTTTTTGAGGTTTGATCTAAATATTTAATAGCCGCTTCGATGCTTGCGATCACCTCCTCGGTAGGGGTTTCGCGGTACGACAAACAATGTTTTAAACCTTTATTTAATAAGTCTATTTCTCCTCGATTAAAAGTCTCGGATGAATTATTGACGACGAGTGTTTCTTTTATAGGATTTATATTAACATTCTTGTCTGATCGTGGGCATAAATTTTTGAATTTCTTGTTCAAACCTTTAATTTTCTTATTTAATTTATGGTTTGTAATTTCCGCGATTTTTCTATAAAAGCAACACCAGTCTTGATATTCAGATTCATTTAAGTTTTTTGTTAATTTTAAATGCAATTCATATAATTTTAATTCTAATCTACTTCTTTTACTGTACAGATATTTCATTTCCATTTTTAACCATTTCATTTTCGCATATGAAATGATTTTTTCGTTCATTCTACAATTTGATGTGACATTTACTTTAATAAATTTAGGAAAAACATTTCTACTTTTACAGCGATTCAAGAAATTTATATCTGCACTTATAAACTTAGCTTTACTATATATCTTGTGAAATGTGTTGTACTCCTTTGACCGGGAAGTCATCTTGTAGTTGAATTTGATGGAGCCTGTGGTTGATTGACTTGATCAATAAGGTTGATATATAACCCCTTTCCACAATTAACTATTTGTAAATTCTGTATACGCATTTCGACAACCAAGTTGTCATCATCAGCAGATAATTTAATTGTACTGGTCAACCGTTGCAAACCAAATGTGCACTGTAAAAATACTTTTACGGAAACTAACATGCACTACTTGAAAAAGGTTATTATGGTCAAAAATGTGTGTGATTTATGTGTGTATGATATTGTCTTTACAGAGAAAGAGAGGCGTTTAGGGGGTTAATAAGATAATCAATATCAAATTCACTACAATTGAAAATTACAACACATTTCACAAGATATATAGTAAAGCTAAGTTTAGTAAAAGTAGAAATGTTTTTCCTAAATTTATTAAAGTAAATGTCACATCAAATTGTCAAATGAACGAAAAAATCATTTCATATGCGAAAATGAAATGGTTAAAAATGGAAATGAAATATCTGTACAGTAAAAGAAGTAGATTAGAATTAAAATTATATGAATTGCATTTAAAATTAACAAAAAACTTAAATGAATCTGAATATCAAGACTGGTGTTGCTTTTATAGAAAAATCGCGGAAATTACAAACCATAAATTAAATAAGAAAATTAAAGGTTTGAACAAGAAATTCAAAAATTTATGCCCACGATCAGACAAGAATGTTAATATAAATCCTATAAAAGAAACACTCGTCGTCAATAATTCATCCGAGACTTTTAATCGAGGAGAAATAGACTTATTAAATAAAGGTTTAAAACATTGTTTGTCGTACCGCGAAACCCCTACCGAGGAGGTGATCGCAAGCATCGAAGCGGCTATTAAATATTTAGATCAAACCTCAAAAAATTTTATTAGAGAAGCTTGTAAGACTCAAATCAAACAGAACTTACAAGAACAAAAACAAAAAGTAGTGCACCACGAATGGAACTTAATTAAGAGTCTCAGATCGAAAGACTGCTTTTATTTAAAAGCAGATAAAGGGAATAAGTTAGTAATTTTGAACAAAAGCGACTATTTTCTAAGAGTAAAAAATTTAATCTCAGAAGGTCCCTATGTTGAATGTAAGAAAACTCCATTACCAAAAATGATTAGGGACACAAAAAACGCGTTAAAAAGTTGTTCAAAGTTAATAACCCCGAATCTGAATTATAGGCTAAGTGTAAGTAATCCGTTGATCCCTAGACTATATTGTTTGCCTAAAATACACAAACCAGGCAACTCAATGAGACCAATTGTCTCAGGGATCAACTCCCCTACTTACTTGTTATCGAAATGGCTAGTGAATGAATACAAAAATTTGCCCGAAAAACTTGAAAGTCTCTCAGTCAATAATTCATTAGAATTTATCCAAAGGATCAAAGATTGTAAATTAGAAAAAGGAGAAATTTTAGTTTCATTCGACGTTACGTCATTGTTTCCTTCGGTACCGATCCCAGAAACTTTAAAATATTTAGAAGAATTGCTTCACAAAAATAAGATCGAACCAGAGAAAATAAAGGAATACGTGAAATTAACAAACCTTTGCATGTCCCAAAATTGTTTTCAGTTCGAAGGGAAGTTCTATGAACAAAAACAGGGTACTGCAATGGGCAATTGTCTTTCTCCATTCATAGCGGACCTGTTTATGAGTAACTTTGAAATAGAACTAAAAAATAAAGCTAAATATTTTCCTAGAATTTGGGTCAGGTATGTCGATGATATTTTCGCGGTTTTCAATACACAAAAATGCAACTTAAATGATTTCGTTAAACAGTTAAATTCAAAATTCCCGACAATTAAATTCACAGTAGAAAAAGAAAACAATGACAAGTTGCCTTTTTTGGACACCTTAGTTATTAAGAAAGATCTCAAAATAGAAATTGATATTTTCCGAAAAGAAACCAATGTCAATAGATTCATTACGGCTGACTCAAATCACAGCATGCAACAGAAGATGGCTTCATTCAATTTTCTGATTAATCGTTTGATCAATTTCCCATTAACAAAAGTAAGATATGAAAGAGAATTGAACCTCATTAAGAATATCGCGGTATACAACGGTTTCGATTCGGAAATAATCAATGGATTAATTAGAAAGGCCAACATAAGAAAAACAATCCGTGACACCACATGTCTTTCACCACAGAGCAATCGGGAAAAGTATTTTGTTTGTTTACCTTTCCATCGTGTGACAAAAAATCTGAATAGTATTTTTAAAGATCACGGGTTTAAAGTATGTTCACGCCCTAATAATACCCTGAAAATGCTGTTAGGAAATGCAAAAGACAAAATTGAAGAGATTAAAAAATCGGGAATCTACCGAATTGAATGTTTAGAGTGCAATAAACAATACATCGGCCAAACCAAAAGATCGATCGAAACCAGGTATAAAGAACACCTTTCGCACATAAAATTCAACCGACCGGAAAAATCGGGTATAGCGAGACATGTATTAGAAAATAACCACAGTGTTAATATGGATTGTTTACATTTGATAAAGAACGTGTACAATTATCGCGAACTGGACGCGTATGAAAGCATGTACATCGTAAAGAATTCAGGCCATCTGGTTAACGTTTATGAGGCCGGCCCTCTGCAAACGCCTCTCTTCTCTCTGCTGAAAGACAAGAGGAGCAATATCATAAAACACACATAAATCACACACACTTTTTGACCATAATAACCTTTTTCGAAGTAGTGCATGTTAGTTTAAGTAAAAGTATTTTAAAAATACACTTTGAAATTATCTGCTGATGATGACAACTTGGTTGTCGAAATGCGTATACAGAATTTACAAATAGTTAATTGTGGAAAGGGGTTATATATCAACCTTATTGATCAAGTCAATCAACCACAGGCTCCATCAAATTCAACTAAGGCACAGTGTAATATTTAAGCAATATATACATATATATATATATATATATATATATATATATATATATATATATATATATATATATATATATATACATACATACATACATATATATATATATATATACATACATATATATATATATATATACATATACATATATACATACATACATACACATACAGTACGTCGCTTCACTCGTGTCAGGTATGGTGAATTACTACCCAGAGAGAAACGGAAGATACTGCTTATTATATTATAGGATGTCTGCCCAAAAACAGTCTGATTTGTTATTGCGCATCTAAGGTTCACCTGCCACGACTGAATCGACGTGCTGTAACTAAAATGGACAGTGGTAATTTAATGGACATGTTATTTAGTGTACAAGTTCGAAAATTTATAGTTCGAGTTCCGGGTAGTCTCGAATATCAGTACAAATTTTAAAATGGATTGTAGCCAAATGTTCTAATTATTACTATATACAATTAGTTTATAGCAATAAGATTGCTTTATATTTTTGCAAGAATTATATATGTCAAGTAAGTAAAAAAATATAATGTGTATTATATTGAATATTCAAAACCTTTCAGGAATAAATACATTTACTACTTCAAAATAAGAGGAAGTATTCGTTATTTAATATAAATATTTAACTTCTAACATATTTGAGCTAAAATTGAGCAATAATTATTATGAAGAATCTTCTGAGTGGATTACAATGTTGATTCCATATTTATTCATATATTACTTTATATAGTTAATGGTTTTACATCAATCCACAGTTCCGTGTTTGAATGTCACACTCTTAAGTTACTAGTTCATTTGTAATTAGTAACTGGATAGTAATGGATAGTGTAATCTTCAGAATTTCTCATTCTATTTCATCTTTTAATAAATTTTTTCAGAAAACGTCTCACTGTATAATAAAAGAATATGTTACAATAGTTAATTTTGAGCAAAATTTATATCAAGCACCATTTTCACATAAATTACAGGGTCTCTAGCACTTACAATTGACTCCGAAAATTCTATTCCAAATACAAAAACTAAAAGGGCTGAAGAAATTTTATCACCTAATAAAGCATTGCCCTGGCAACAATTGTTAGTAACTCCACCACAACAAGTTATTATAGTAGAAAGAATGCATTCTGGCGCTAGGAGATTTGTAACTCTAGATTTTGGTCAACCAATACTATTAACAGATATTATGATACCAACATCACAGTATCTTGTATCTATTAGTATAGATTTATGGCTGAAAAGTGAGGAAATAGATAGTTTACGATTAGTTGTTTCCTCTGATATAGGAAATCGTGATCTTATTCTTAATGATTTACAACCACCGCCACTATGTAGATATATGAAGGTAACTTTAAGAATAATCTTGGAAATATACCATTAATTATTTTCTTTTAGATTACTACAGTAGGAAGATATGGAATGCCAACTACAAGATGTCGAATACCTATAGGACATTTTTATGGTCATTTAATAGTTTTGCCTGAAGAAGTGCGACCAAATCAAGGGCCAAATAACAATATATTGTCACAGAGCGATCTTGAAAGCCAACTAAATATTCTTACTATGCTTTTTGAGGATGTCAGTTGCCGGTATAGTTTAGCTTGTTCTAAATTGAAAGATTTATTACATCCATTTCTGATGTCTGACTCTTCAAATGCAGCTCATTTGTCTGCTTACATGGAAACTATTAGGGATAGGAGTAATGGTAGCATAGGCACCGTGGAAAATATGAAAATAGTGAATGTTTATCAGGTATTTCTTTTTTATATTTATTAAATGTAAACCTATTTCCTTAACGGTCTGAGATCTGAAAATATCCTTTTTTGTTTTGAATAATTAAATATGATTAGCTAATTAAGTAGGGGTTCATCTTAGGTAAAGACGAACTTCTACCTAATTTAATCTTATCGATTGTTTTTTAACGTCAAATTATTTACACGCGTTATATTGAAACGTTTGCTTATGCGTCTTGACATTGTGTTCAATTGATAGCAGAATACCTACATTAATTCTACTGCTACTTTTGATGAAAGTATCTTATCATGTCATAAACAACATTATTCCAATGTTTTTGCCAAGACAAATTTTTAACTAAAATGCAAAAACTTAAGAAGAGAAAACAATAAATCAAATGACTGACCGATAGCAATGACAAATGACATATAAAAAAACACAAAAAAGTGTCAGCGGATCGTCGTGTTCTAATTTGGAGATTTTATTGCTACCAAATACACACACATTAGTTTGCTCACAGTGTACTTTAATATTCTAATGATAACTTCTTGTTTGACTAATTTTTCCTACATACCATAATTTCGATAGTCAAAATTATACACACTTAGTAACAATAAATAACAAATGCTTTAAGCACATACCGCTTTTATTCTTGTAATAAACTAGTTTATAATATCTGAGTATCTATATTTATTCACTGTAGGTTAACGCAAAAACTGGAATATCATAAATGAACCTCCTTCCTTGTTTGATTATAAATGCCTATTTTCAGGTGCAAGTTCTAGTTGATTGACTATTCGTCACTAAAAAACCATTTATTAATAATTTTGAAAGCCATATTTATATGATTAAGAACTTAAAAGTGTGGTAGATTATAAACGTAATAACGAGTAATTATAGCTTTTAGACGTTGGCTGGAATAGATTTTCTTATTAACCACTTAATACTTGCACTTAATTAAGTTTTTAATAGACAATTCATTGAAATTGTTACTTTACAGATCTACCTTTAGAAGACTTGTATGAAAATATGTTATTCAGCACAATATGGATATTGAGCGGCAGCGTTATTTTGTATTTGTAGTGAAATGACAATCAGATTAAAAATTCAATTAATAACCAAATACGTGAAATAGATTTTAATACATTTAACTATTTCTAGTAAAATTTGCCTAATAAACTAAAGAAGTTAAAAAGTTATCTGCTTCTGGGTTTCCGGGCTGGAACCGCGTCACTAGTATATCTGCCGACGTTTCGTACCCATTTGTATGGGACATCTTCAGGGCTAAACTACTGCACTGAAACTGGTGTAAGTCGATGGGGGACGTGTTTATATATGGATAATGGGTCATGGGTCAATGGAGCGTTACGGTTACGGTTGGGTGGATTAGAGATGCAGGATTGCCAAGCGTTATGTAGGGGGTAGCCATCATCGCGGTTAAGATTATTGGGGTGCTTAAAGATCTCTATAGTTTCACGGATTTTGCGACCATAGAAGTGGTTAGTGCGGGATAGGATCTTGGTTGAATTAAACTGAATATGGTGCCCGGTTTCCAGCCTATGCTCGGCAAGTGCAGAACCGGCTATGCGCAGCAACCTAGTACAACGCTCATGTTCAGAAACACGAGTGCCGACAGACCGCTTTGTTTCACCAATACATGCCCTGCCGCATGAACAAGGAATCCTGTACACACCAGCTGATTCTAAAGAAACATGGTCTTTTACGGAAAAAGGGTCAGATAATTTGGAATGGGGTTTGAAGATGCTTTTGATGTTGTTTTTGAGAAGAACCCTACTGATGCGGTCAGTAACACCTTGTATATAGGGTAGGTGGGCTTTAGAGAGAGAGGGGGGGGGATGATGTAAGCTGTGTATTAAGTTGTGAGATTTTGGGATTAAGATGTCGATCTATGGTTCGCTGAATATTATGGTTGGAGAAATTATTATTTATAAGAGCTTTGGTAACATGACTTAATTCCTGGGATATAGAATGCTGGTCAGATATGTTGACAGCTCTTTGGACTAAGGAATTGATAACGCCCTGTTTCTGGGCAGGATGATGATGGGAGAGGGCATTGAGATACCGATCAGTGTGTGTGGGTTTGCGGTACACTGAATGTCCTAGTGAACCATCCAGATGACGAGTTACCAAGACGTCAAGGAAGGGAAGGGAACCTTCAGATTCAACCTCCATGGTGAAATTTATGGAATCGTGTTGTGAATTTAAGAAAACGAGGAAGTTGTTCAAGGAATCCCGACCATGGGGCCAAATAACGAAGGTGTCATCCACATATCTGAACCAACATTTTGGTTTTTGGTCACAGGAGTGTAGAATTTGTTGTTCGAATGCCTCCATAAAAATGTCAGCGACAACAGGAGAGAGAGGAGACCCCATAGCTGCACCCGATACTTGTTCATAATAATTACCACGGAACTGAAAATAGGTGGAGGTTAAACAAGTATTCACCAGGTTGGCCAAATCATCAGGTTGGTTGTCAGTGGAAAGGATTTGACGGATTATCTGGATAGTGTCGGGTATAGGAACTCTGGTGAATAAAGATTCGACGTCAAAACTAACTAGTAGATCATGAGAATCTACCGTTAGGCCATTTAGTCTTTGGACAAAATGTTTGGAATTTTTAATAAAAGAATCACTATTGCCGGTGTAAGGTTTGAGAATGTTCGAGAGATATTTAGATAATTTATAAGTGGGACTGTTTATGGTACTCACTATGGGACGCAGAGGAATGCTGGGTTTGTGAATTTTTGGGAGACCGTACAGTTTTGGGGCTTTGGAGTCGCTGGGTAATAAGGTTCTGTGAGAATCGGTAGGGATAGAAGAGGTTTTGATAGATGATATGATGGTACGTTCTATTCGTGAGGTGGGATCTCGCTTAAGAAGTTTATACGAGCCGTCCTGGAGAAGAGTTTGTATTTTAAGCTCGTACTGATCACTGTCTAAGACAACAGTGGCGTTACCTTTATCAGCTCTGAGTACAACGATGGTGTGGTCAGATTTCAGGACTTTATGGGCTAGAATCTCGGATCTTTGAAGATTAGATTTCGGTGGTTTGGCCTGCGTGAGGATTTTTGAAGATTCGAAACTGATGGGATCGGCGATAGCCGGAGGAATTTTGACAAGAGCCGATTCTATATCCCAGGAATTAAGTCATGTTACCAAAGCTCTTATAAATAATAATTTCTCCAACCATAATATTCAGCGAACCATAGATCGACATCTTAATCCCAAAATCTCACAACTTAATACACAGCTTACATCATCTCCCCCCCTCTCTAAAGCCCACCTACCCTTCTTCTCAAAAACAACATCAAAACCATCTTCAAATCCCATTCCAAATTATCTGACCCTTTTTCCGTAAAAGACCATGTTTCTTTAGAATCAGCTGGTGTGTACAGGATTCCTTGTTCATGCGGCAGGGCATATATTGGTGAAACAAAGCGGTCTGTCGGCACTCGTGTTTCTGAACATGAGCGTTGTACTAGGTTGCTGCGCATAGCCGGTTCTGCACTTGCCGAGCATAGGCTGGAAACCGGGCACCATATTCAGTTTAATTCAACCAAGATCCTATCCCGCACTAACCACTTCTATGGTCGCAAAATCCGTGAAACTATAGAGATCTTTAAGCACCCCAATAATCTTAACCGCGATGATGGCTACCCCCTACACAACGCTTGGCAATCCTGCATCTCTAATCTACCCAACCGTAACCGTAACGCTCCATTGACCCATTATCCATATATAAACACGTCCCCCATCGACTTACACCAGTTTCAGTGCAGTAGTTCAGCCCTGAAGATGTCCCATACAAATGGGTACGAAACGTCGGCAGATATACTAGTGGCGCGGTTCCAGCCCGGAAACCCAGAAGCAGATAGCATGGACCACGACCGCGTAAGTCTACGTACCAAGTTAAAAAGTGTTTGTGATATTTCAGTACTTTTGAAAACAGTCGTGAAACATCAAATGTTATGTAAAATGTAATGCTAAAGATCAGGTAATGTCATCTATAATTAAATATTGTATAATTCGAATGGACATGTGCTTTGTCCGTGTTTATCTAACTACCTGATACTGAAGGTAATACATCATTAAAAAATTAGGTTTTAGATTTACCCACACACAAAAAAGTATATTAGAGAATTGCGAAAATATGTATCTATTAAAAAAAATGCTTTTCCTTGAAAATATTAAGTTTAAAACTTTGGAACTAATAAGAAGGATTTTATCATAGATGATCTTTAGTCATGTTATAGAAGTAAAAAAAAGTGCTTGTAAAATCAGTTGATATGAAAACAAAAGAATTGATTATTAACTTAAACCGAACATTGAATGATAACCATGATTTTAATTCTGTTAGTGATTCTAAATGAGGCAAATATGAATATACCAAGCGTCATAGCTCTGAATGGAAGCATCCAAGCGAAGAAAGACCGAAAAAAGCCGTTTGGGGAAGTCAAAAGTGAAGAGAATGTTGATTTATTTTTATCATTCAAAAGGCATAATGCAAAAAGAATTTATACCAACTAGTCAAACAGTAAATTTTATATATTATCTTGGTGTTATGAAGTGTCTTTTGGCGCGTATTCGTCGTGTACACCCTCAATATCGTGAAAATGGTAGCTTGCGTTTGTTACATGATGATGCACCATCTTATCGCTCGACGCTTATCACTGATTTTCTAACTACAAATGGCATTTAACCATCAACCATTCACCGTATTCATCGGATTTAGCCCACTGTGCCCTTCAAACTACATTTGCTGATGGAAGGACAGCGTTATGCCGAGGTCGAAGCCATTAAAAAAAGCGATCTTGAAGGACATCTCTAAAGAAGAACTTAAAAATTCATTCGACATGTTAAACGTTCCTATAATACACCTGATAAAAACAACAGTATTGAAATAATAGAAGTTCCTGATATTCTTGACAAATGTATTACCTGTTAGCATAAGCCGTAATGAGAATGCAATATGGATAAAGGATGAAAAATTTAATTCGATGAACCAGGAAATTATAATAAAGCGAGATATTGTAATAAAAATTGCAAAAACCCATAGCCGGAAATCGCCTCGAATAGACAATTTGCATAATTTTGGGTATAAAAAATGGTAATTACTCATGATAAAGGGGTAAAATTTACGACCAAAGTATTGCGAAATCCAACAGAACTACTTTTCTTGATTCAGGGCACTTTTATACTAAAAAAGAAATGAAACTTGTTATCTTATCGTATATAAGATTCTCGCATCTGTAATAACATCAAAGATAATACACTTGACGAACAAATAATTAGTGATCAGGTTATTACTTGACATTCAAAAATAACAAATAGAAATCTCTTACACTTACATTGATTATCAGAGGACATTCAACATTATACTACATAGCTTTTGCGTGTTCTTAAAATATTCAAGATAGACACTTATAACATTCCTTAGGTACATAATGAGTTCCTGGCGAACGTCCCTACACATAGACACATATTCAGATACACTGCAAACGACAGAAGTAAATAGGGTATGCTCCAAGAGGATACAGTTAACACTATCAAACATAGTAAGCACAACACAACAAGGTTATACAATAAGCTACTATAATCAAAATATCATGTAAATCATCTTCTATGTATGAGTGATTTAAAAATATATGGAGGCACAAAATCTTCTGCTTTGACATCCAAATGAAGATTGGATTGGATAAGTGTAGAACATAATTGAAGAAAAAATACTACAACATAAAGGATATTATATGCAAGCATATACAATAAAAGGACTTCAACAAGTAGAATCGTACAAATATCTTGGCATAACACGAAATCCTTTTATTAATCATACATTAATTAAAACACAAATTCAAAACAAATTTAAAAAGTGCTTACAAAAAATTTGTGATAGTTAAACACTAAAAATAAAACTAAGAGCAGTTCACATATGCAATCCTACTTCTGATTTACTCATTTGAACTCATAAAATGGCCAGACACAGAGTTAGACTACCTCAATAGACCATCAGAACAATAGCCATAGAGCATCAACATCCTGCGGTAGAACACTTTACATTACTCGGAGAAGGACGAAGTTTCATTACTATAATAAAATGCACATTCTAAACAGGTAAATAGTAGCCTCAGAACATACTTTCTGACCATGAGAAACAGTACCCTTCACAAAACAGAAAACATAATAACCAACAGTAAAATAGAAATCTGGAAAAACAAAATAATACATGGAACATATGAAAATTGAAAATATTTACGTAGGAACTGAAGGTTTCATGATTAAAATACAAGATCAAATTTTGAAAACCAGAAACTAAAATAAATACGGCTGCAACAAAACGACACTGAAGATATATGCAGATTATATTACAAACCATCAGAAAAAAATGAACATATCACAAACATGTATAAACAGCATAGGCCGGATACATAATGCGAAATGGTAACACCTGTAAAATAGTACATAAAGATCTTGTAAAAAAGACAGATTAGTACACATAGTATAAGTACAAATCACAAACAGTATAGAAAATTCGGAGGTTAAATTATACTGTAATACAAACATTCTCACAGACCACACAATAGCACATAACAGACCAAATGTTTAAAAAATGTCTTTTTTTTTTTGAAAAAGTTCATCAAATTTATAAGAAATATAGCACTTTTTTTTTAAATATTTAACTGATGTAATTCGGGTTTTGACACGAAACTATGAAAAAGAATTCTTTTTTTTTAGTTAACCATTTAATCATTCCTCTTCTTGCTAATAGGCGAGTTATTTATTTGCAAATTGTGATCGGGTGTATTATCTATAACCAATGACATTTTTTTAGAAGTGTCTGTTATAACCATTTACCATATTTCATATCATAACAAATCATCATGATATGAATACAGAAAAAGTAAAAGCGGGCTAACATCGTTCATGAGAGTCTATACTTTTACTTTCGGATTTCAAAATTAGCACGCAATGGAAAAAAACCCACCTCTGTCTCCTGTGCATACTATAATAAACCTACGTATCTTAGATATATTTTTAAATAAACCCTTTCTACTATCATAACTCCAATTGGCATATTTCTAATATTATATTCCGCTAAATTAGTTACTGAAATTGTTCGTTGTCTTTTTTTTACCAAGATTATGATATTAACGTTCTTTTTGCAAATTTTTATGTTTTGTTTAACATTTCTCTTAATCGTTTTTTCTGAATCTCTCGTTGCTTTAAGAACAGTCTTTTATACTTTTTTTTTAGAGTCCGATTTTCGCAAAAATAATTGTAGAAATTGAAAATAATTTCACGTGTTTGACCGTGAAGAACTATCTTATCTAGTGAATTCATTGATATTCATGCAAAAATTGAACAAAGTAATTAACCACTATTTTATTTGCCAAATAAAATATTTTAAATATATTATTTTTTCTCTGTAAGAGTTTTCTGTGCATATTTAATGCTAATTTTTTAAAATGTATATACTGCAAAATACATGATTTCATGAATGGTACTAATACGTCCCTTTTCATATACAAATTTCATGTCAGCCTTAACAGTTGTTCTAACCCAGTAACATTGGACTTTATTAACTTAGATGGAAACTATATATGAAGACTATATTATATTTCAAGTTAAGTACGTTTCATATACATTGATAATATGTGTAGTTATATAAGTATACATAAACTTGTAGTTATGTAAACAGTTTTATACTTATGCAGGTAATATATTTTAGTATAATTTGTTATTCAATGTATTATGTTCTACAGAAAAGTGAATATTGAAAAGCCAATTAGAAGAAAATATTAATCAATTCAGTTTAATATATAACCCCTTTCCACATTAACTTTCGTATTATGTATATGTATTCCGACAACTAAGTTATCATCTTCAACAGATAATTAAACATTCTCGCACCTGGAAAACTATGGCAAAAGCCCACACGAAACAAATTCCGAACCCGATCTGTTCCATCGAAAACCAAAACGCACACTGAATAGATAAAGGAAAATGGTCTAGCAACCGGCAGGCCTGCAAAACGTATTAATAAATTTCAATTTTAGTAAAGAGCGCATAGATTAAATTGTGAACAGATGGCTGTAAAATTTTCAGCCGTCACTAATAGTTAGAAAGTTTCTGTATGTTATAGATAAATCACAGCGTATTGATTCAATAGATATTGTATTTTAATAGTACTTTATACATAAAATTTTTATTAGTGATAAAACATCAGTCTTAAACATACATATTATATACAGATCCTTAATTATATACTGTACTGTTAATTTTTAATTTTTTTTTCTAGGAAGCAGTAACTTACCAAAGGCAAATCAATATAGTGAGAGTAGTGATGGCAAGAATTGAAAAATCTCTAAATAAACCATTACAACCAATAAAATTAAACACACTAACAGAAATTTGTACAGATAAATTGCGAACAATATCAGAGGGTCTCTTAGAAGTTTTGTTATCAATTGATTCTCTTCCTGATATAGATCTTAAAGTGTGTCAGAAACTATTTCAAGGATTTTGTGTATCCCAAAAATCAAGAGTGCAAGTTTTAGCTGCAGGCTTATTAGACAGATCCTGTAGCAGACAGTCGTACTGGGGAAATTTTTTGGCAGATACATTAGCGACTATGTTTTCATCTTCATATACAGAAAATTTTCCACAAGATCGCGTGTTTGTTCTTTTAGCTTATTTAGTAAGAAAGAGTGCTGATAAAAGTGCTGTATTAGATGCTACCTTGCGAGTAATTTCTCAAGTATTAGTTCCAATGACTGAAAATCAGAAATCATTGTTAGCAGTAATTGTTGATTTACCTCTTTTGGGATGGTTACTTTTATTCTTATCCTTACAATTAGATTTGTGCAAAGGATCACAACAAAATGCTAATAGATGGGATTGGGTAACTGGTGAAATGGCTGGGAAAGCTAATGCAGATAATTTAAATTCCAACTACAGGAAAAAATTACATAAGAGATTTATTCAGTATAAGCAGCAGCTAGATAACTTGGACTTTACGCATAAAGTTGTTCAAACATCAGCTCAAGTTCAGGTTCGTATTCTAAAACATTTACTACTTAGTGAATTGATTTTTTTATAACCACACTTGTTATATTAATTGTCCGATAATTCGAGCACAAAAAATAAGTATTATAATTATCGTCTCATTCATAAGAGATTTATTCAGTATAAACAGCAGCTAGATAACTTAGACTTTACGCATAAAATTACTCAAACATTATCTCAAACCTTAATAAAATGATTTTTCATAGTAATGATATTTGTTAAATTAATTGTCCGATAATTCGAGCACAAACAAAAAAGTATTACAATTATTGTTTCATTACGTATAGAAGCACGTTCTGATGATTACCAATAATTAACATTAATGGTAAACATGTAGGGAATGAAATATGAGCATGATCATTCAATTGAATTTATTTATATATCAAAATTTAAATATCATTTTAGACTAATATAATAAACATTTGTTTAATGAGAAAACAGTGCTTAATATCAAGCATAGAACTTGGTTTTCCTATTATACAGCTGAATAGTGCATCTTTGTATAAATAGCGGCGTTGTCTGTAAGAGGTGTTTTTCTCACCACAGAAAGAATTTAGCATCAGACCTATTTAGAGTGATTTTCCATAAATTCAAGTTTTTATACCTTTATTTAGGGATTTTTATTAGGGATTTATACTCTTAATAATTACTAGATTTTTTTTCCGTAAAAATGTGAGTGGCCGAGGCAGCTTTGCTGAGTTTATCTGAATTGAATTTGCTGCCATATATTATATGTGTGTTTATAACTACATGTAATTGCAGCATAGTTTAAAGAATATGTAATTGGGACAACTCGCGAATTATCTATGAAAATCATGTTCAATTAGGGTGCGTTCGAAATTGGACTGTTTCACTGATAGTAATGTTACATACGAGTTTTATCATTAAACTCGGGAACACCAATTTTAAAACGAACGAATTAAATAAAATTGTGCTCGCGAGTTTTATTATCTAACTCGCGAGCACAAGCTCAACTCGTAAAAATAGTTCTTTTTAATATAGAAAATATAACTCGCTCGAATTGAATTCGTTCGCGAGCGAGTTTAATTCGAGTACTCTCCGTACTAACCACGTATAATCTTGGGTGTATATTTTTCGGCCATACGCAAAAAATACATTGGATTTGATATTGTTTGCCATGTAAATGCCCAGTAAATACTTCGTTGTTATACAATACGAAAAGTAGTAATTGCGGCATTTGGAAACTATAAGGACAAATTCTTAGAAAAATTATAATTTACTTAATAATGTACTTGGAAATTATTCTTTATTTAAAATAAGTTTTTAAATTGTTAGAACCTCAAATTAATTATATTTTTAAATTATATACACTTTTTTTTCTGTGATCTAGAATTTTTATAATAGTAATAATTTTTAATAGCCCACTTACAGGACAGCAATAAAATATATTTATGATGTAGATTATTATATATATAAACAGTACTAAATAATATCCCAAAAAAAAGAAAAGAAATTAAACGAATATTGACTAATTATGTACACATACAAAAAGGAAGAAAATAAATATATATAATAATATAAACACAATGATTATAATATATTGTAGTTGTTTTAGTTTTTTTTCATTGAGTAAATAAAAGTACATGTTGGTCAACTTTATAATAAATTTCATTTATTATTGATAAAAATACAAACATAAATGAAAAATAAATGGGAGAGATGACAACAATATATACATGCCAGCAGGGCAAAATGCAAACTCAATTTGAATTTTCGAATCACACAAATGCATCTAAGTTGTGTTTGAAAACAGAGATGATGCTTGTATCACGTCGTATACACTCCCGGTACGCTCCCCACAACCAACACTCACCAATTTCAAACGCACCTTACGCTAAAGACTTTCATAAGCGAGGGAAAGCGTCAGTTTTGAAATTGTTAATTAGCATTTTTTTTAATTAAAATAGTATTTTAATTAGTGGATAAGAATATCGTTGAAAATAGTAAAAACGTTTCGGGTTACTGTCATTTAATGGATCGCATGAATAAATAAAATTAAAAAATCCGTTTCGCAATAACTATCCCGATTATTTGAAAATCGCAGAAAATTTTTAGGAAATTCTTATATGCATAAATTTTCCTTGTGTTAATCTTAATTGACAATAAAAATATAAAAAAAAATTAACTAACTATATAAAAAAATTGAAATAAAACTTTTTATTTTGAAAACCATACTTTGCGGCAAATTTATAATTATTTTTTTTTTGTAATAATACTGTTAGATACAAGTATGAAAGTGGTAAAACTTGATCATGTGCCTAAGTTTTTTAATGCCTGGTATTTTCTTCAGAACCTAAAGTAACCGAACTGGTCCAACTATATATTTTTTAAACTACAATTGTAGTTTAATTTTATTAATTTACATGTAGTTACCAGTTATAGAGAGTATATATTGATATATAGCACAAGACAAAAGCAATAAAGTTAAGAATACTGTGATAAAACACAATACAGGTGTAGATTATATTTGTATGTCAGTTTTGATATTCTTTTGAAGAAACTAATATGTAATCAATTTCTCAACTGAGCCCTTTACTGATACTAGACACAAGTATTGACTCAAATATTTCGTTTCACTTCAGTTGTTCCGCGATTTATTTTTCAATTAGATATCACACAAAAATATGGCGAAAATGATTTCAATATAAATTTATTTTCATTAAAAATATTTTTATTTAAGATGATCTTACAATAAAAATGTCAACATTAATCATCTTCGATCAGTTGTGCTTGATAGTACATATTCATATAATATTTTACTTTTTAATTTTGATGTTGCATTACCGAAATACAATAATTGATTCAAATTCTAAGACCGTATACAAAATAACATAGGTAATTGACCTTTTGTGATTCTTCTTACTTAAATTATTATAAAATCTTTTTTTTTTATATTGGTTAATTTTACTTTTAATTACATCATGACATCTAAAGACCAAATATGTGGAAATTATTATAGAGTTTATTTCAGAGAAGCCAAGTTATTGGCTTAAGAGAAGCTCGCTTGTCGTTTACTGAAATTCTTAACTGAAAATTGAAATCGATCTACCATCAAGCCTGGTATGAGAATGGTTTCCCAACCATTTCCATTGCAAAAAAAGAGCCGACAGAAATACAATCACTCGTCACGTTTTCTTAGGACTGTTGACTTTTTTAAGAAACGAGTTTCATCTTCTGTCTCAGTTACTAATGTTTGGTTTGATTACAAACACCGACCAACCACCCTTACGAACAATTTACCCCAGAATAAGTTGAACTTCAATTTTACCGGTCACATCTCGTGTTGTTCACTGCCGAACACCAAAAAACGACGTTTCAAATAATACAGGAACAGGCTCCAATTAAGTGGTGTAAATAGACTTGAGTAATGAAGCTGGAAGCTCAGAATGCATAACGACCATCAAATGTTTGAGAGAAGACAGACAAGGTCCATATTTAATTTTCTGTTGAAAGGTATCTTCATCAATTTTTAGGAATTACGAGGGATGTTTCCAAAGTTCTGGGAATTACATATAATTTTTATAATTTTGTTAATTTTCGTCAATATTACAATGTCGTTTTTCAACATAATCTCTATTTAACTAAATACATTTATCCCAACGATAAACTAATTTTTTTAAGCCGTCCTCAAAGAAGTTTTTCGGCGTCTTGTCGATCCACCTACTTATGGCACGTTTTACGTTAGTTAAACTTTCAAATCGAACACCCCACCCCGTAAGGGTTTTTTCAAATCTGGGAACAGATGGTAATCACTGGGTGCAAGATCCGGGGAATAAGGTGGGTGCGGCAGCAATTCCCATCGTAAATCGTTCAAAACATCCTTCGTTTTTCTTGCGGTGTGTGGTCTTGCATTATCCTGTTGCAATAACGGACGGTTATGCAACTTTCCAGGCCTTTTTTTGACTAGTGCCTGTCGCAGTGGTCCGGATAATAAATTTGAATAATATTCTGCATTAATTGTAGTACCTCTTAGCAGATAATCCATGAAAGTAATCCCTTACACTAATTTGATGAATAGTTATTCGCCTGTCGTCTTTCAGTAGGTTTTCGACGGCAGTAATGTTTCTTTCATTTACCGACGTGCTTGGCAGCCCACTACGTGGATCGTCTTCTAGTAATGTTATACCGGCTTTAAAACGATCGATCCACCGATAAACAGTACTTTTGGATTCTACAGATTCACCAAATACTCCTTGCAGACGACTAATAATATCTGACGTTTTCACATCATCTTTCCACAAAAAGAAAATTATCGTTCTTTGAGATTTTGTTCCATGGTTACAAAAACAGTGCTACTAAAACGCATCTATCAGTCGAATATCTGAGTCAGACTGAACAATGTTGCACTAGGTAGTTGCATAAACACGTCAAGACTTGTCTTGCATCAATAACATTGCGTATAAATTCTGCGTTATTAATTATAGCACCAATTCCCAGAATATTGGAAACACCCCTCATATATTATGAAACGTTATTACATACGGAAGTGGGTAATAACTTTCAGGTGTTTGTCAGTTACTTTGAACATTCACCGTCGCCTAGAAGAAATTATTCAAACTCATTTTCTTCCATTTAAGACTGGAGAATCAGATTTTCTATCTGCTGGACGCTTTAAACTTCTTCGTGTCTATCTTTTTCAATAATCTTCCAAACATCCCGATAGAATGTGTATCGGTAGAACTAATTTTGCACGGTTACCACAGACCCTGACCCGATACAGTTAATCCTGAACACGATACTTAGCTTGACATACAATACTGACTACAAACAGATATTGACCTTGGATTCCATGCCACGGCAACTTATCTGTAAATAACCGAACACGGCCAACATGTTAGTAAAAATAAAAGGGTTTTCTCTCCTTTAAACGGTTATTATTTGTTATTTACCAATACTTTTACTATTATTAAATCAAAATATAGTAATCCCTACTAAGGAATTTCTGTGTTACATTCTATATTTAATGTAACTGATAAAATTAGGCGCTTGACTTTATGGTATAAACTTTATTTTAAATAAATAAGAATGTTTCAAACACTTTGGTTCATTATGAACTAGTACTGAGGATATTCTTAAGGTTAACATTATTCTTATCATCAAAACTCGCAGATGCAGGTGGAATGAATCATAACTTATTGGGTGTTATTAATGGTAGATATAATTTCAGAAACGCGCTAATTATATACTGAATCGCTGTATTCCAAAGTTGTATTAATAACTTTGTGCTTTTATTGACAGGACTTTATTTCATGCGTCATACCATGGAAAATTCTACATAATGAATATATACACATTTTAGGCATTATCAGCAATTTCAAATCATGCCGCAAATTTGACATCAAAATTAGAAGCAGCGTTAAAACATCAAGAAAATTTCTTTAAAAAAATCAAACAGTATAAAGTAAAAGAACAATATAAAGTGAAAGAAGGAAAAACGGAACCGGATCCAACTTTGAAACAAGTCGGCAAAAGGAGAAAGGACTTGAATGAAAGTAATATTCCAAAACAAAGTTCACAGATAGTTCCTCATCGAATCGATAGTATTCATTGTCTTGCAGTTTCCAAAGGTCTTTTAACGCTTTTGCTTACTATAGATCATTCATGCAGTGCAGACATGTTTTTACTGTCTTGTAAGGTTAGTCATATTTTTTTAATTAATAACATTTACTATAATGTAAATATTATCAGGTAATTGCAAGATTATTTCGGATGTCTGGTTTAACATTAGGTAATCTCATGACGGAAGATCAACTTAGTAAATTGATAAACTTATGCATTGGATCAGAACTTCCGTGGGCGCCACATGCCTTAGCGTGTCTGTTACAAGATATAGCTGATGTTGTTCTCGTACCGAGCTCAGAGTCTGAAATGGAAACAGATCCTTCTCCCGCTTCAACAAGTTGGAGTACAGGTAAGTTCTCTTTGGTCTTTAGTTATATCTAATAGAATAGCAGTAATATATATAATAATATATACAGTACAATCTCGTTAGTGTGAACACAAAAAATCTCGGCTTGTTCAAACTACGGCATAGGTTCACATTAGCGAGGACGAATTAAAAAGAAATTATTTAAAACATGTTTTTATTATTTATGGGTAGTACATTACATGGCACTACTGGAAAAAATGAAGTTATCCTTGTTTGTACTTTCTTATTAGAAACATTTAATAATATAGCTTTTTCCTGAATATTTTTAAGACTTATAATATGACTAATATCTAATTCGTTGAATTCGGCCCATTTTATTGCAATATTTAGAGCTTCTACAGCAGCAGAGTGGGTTATTTCGCTCCTTTCAGACACTTGAATTTCATCATCGCTTTCTCCCGACAATTCATTCTCATTGCCTTCATTGTCAAATTTATCCATATTCCATTCTTCAATGTCTGCTGCTGTATATGCCACTGGTTCAGGTTCTAGTGCTTGTAACAAAGTGATTGTGTTGCGTATTTCATCAGGTTCTTTGGTCCACATCTGTTGCAAAATAGACAATGGAAGATCATCTTCTTCATTAAATTCGGTGTTGTTTTTATTTAATATCTTATGCCAACATTTGGCAATTACCGATGGATCTACACGTTCCCACGCAGCTATCAAATTCAAGACAGCATCTTTTAGTGACAGATCTTTAAGCGCAACTGGTATGTTTTCCGTTTTAGAAACTATGGAACTCAATAATCGATTTCTGTAGCCAAGTTTTGTAAGTCTTAATACATTTTGGTCCATAGGTTGAATCAGCGGGGTTACGTTCGGGGGCATAAACATAACAAAAATTTTATCATCATTGCTTCTTAGTTCTTGCGCTGGTGGATGCGAGGGAGCATTGTCAAGAAGAAGGATAGCATTCTCTGGAAGGCTTTGACTACGTAAAAATATTTTAACCTACAACTTTTCAAAATACATCATTTAATTTTGCATGCTCACCTCTGGAATAAACTGTTGAAAAAACCAGTTCTTAAAAATTTCTGTTGTCATCCCTGCAGTTTTATTATTTCTGTAGACAACTGGATTATTGAAATTTTTGAAGCACCTGGGATTTTTTGATTTTCCAATCACCAGCGGTTTTAATTTATGAGTGCCTGTTGCGTTTATACAACCAAGAAACGTTATTCGCTGTTTTGTCATTTTCAAACCCGGAGCAGTTTTTTCGGAAAATGAAACGTACGTTTTTTCAGGCAAAAGCTTCCAAAATAACCCAGTTTCATCTGCATTATAAATCTGCTGTTCAGTTAAACCAAATTCCGTAATTTTTTGTTTTAATTGTTCTTGGAAAGGATCGACAAGCTCTGGTTGAGATGATAATTTTTCTCCGGTTATTTTCAAAAATCGTATGCCATACCGCATTCTAAATCGTTGAAGCCAGCCATGACTCGCACAGAAGTTTCCACGACCTCCATTAATTTTCTCATGCAAACTTAATGCTTTTTGTTTAAATATGTCTGCAGTAACAGGATGGTTTTTTTCGCGTTGCCTGAGAAACCACTTATACAGAGCACTTTCCATTTTTGGATATTCAGGTGTTCTTAATGTACATTTTTTACTGGGTTTTAAGGTATTATTGACCACTTTTATAATTTTAGCTTTTTTATTTTTTATTGAACAAATTGTGGACTTCGCTACTCCATATTTTTTGGATAAAGCTGTTACACTCGCGCCTTTTTCGTGTTCTTCTATAATTTTGGCTTTTTCATATAATGATAAACACTTTTTCCTAACCTGAGACATTTTACAATACACTTAGCACAAACAACAGGATTATAGTAATGTTCAGCTCATACTACATGTTGTGAAACAGGGACAAAGCAACCCATATTCACACAATGGGAATCCCGGAAAAATACGGGATTCCCCATTTCATTTCACAGGAAAGTATCACTTACAATATATGATGTTCATATTACTGAATAATATACACTGTTCACGTTACAGGATACCTAATGGAACAATACTGATGTTCATATTACTGCGTTGTTCACATTAACGCAAGTTCATACTATCGGGATTATACTGTAGTAAGAAAATAAAATGAGAATTTCAACTTCTTTTCAAAGCATTTATATTGCTCACCGTCTAGTGTTGAAGTTGAGCTACTATTTAAAAGCCAAAAGCAGACACATAATTTTTGGGAAATATTGGGTTCATAATTTACTGAAACAGTACATGTCGTCCACCATATATGCATTCGTCCAAACAATTCCGTTTAAGCGGAAGTCATGTATGTAGGAAACAGATCTAGCAGTCTTATACTTGGATTAATATACATTAATACAATGTGCTATATAATCGTATCACTGGAACATTATATTAAAAATAACGTATGTAACACATGGATCAATAAGTCCCGAGACTAACAATGAAAACAACATTTTTTTTGCAAAATTTTTTTTTATTCATCAACATAATCACCTTTTAGGGTGATACAATGGTTCCAACGCTTTTCCAATTTTTCAATACCATGTTTATAAAAAAATTTATCTTTCGCTTCAAAATAAGCTTCAGTTTCAGCGATGACCTCCTCATTTGAGCCAAATCTTTTTCCCTGGAGCATTTTTTTAAGATCAGCAAAGAGCCAGTAGTCACTGGGGGCTAAATCGGGCGAATATGGGGGGTGGGGAAGCAGATCAAAACCCAATTCGTTCAATTTTGCCATTGTTTTCATCGACTTGTGGCAGGGTGCATTGTCTTGGTGAAAAAGGATTTTTTTCTCTGCATGTGCGGTCGTTTTTTTGCGATTTCCTTCTTTAAAAGCACCAGTAAGTCAATATAATAATCACTGTTGATCGATTTACCTTTTTCGAGGTAGTCAATGAAAATCACGCCATGTGTATCCCAAAAAACTGACGCCAGGACTTTGCCAGCTGACTGCTGCGTTTTCGGACGTTTCGGACGGCTTTCGCCAGCTGTGCGCCACTCAGATGCCTGCCGCTTCGACTCTGGAGTGTAGTGATGTATCCATGTTTCGTCCATGGTCACGTAACGACGCAAGAAATCTTTTTTGTTGCGAGTAAATAGCGATAAACAGCTTTCTGAATCATCGACTCGTTGCTGTTTTTGTTCCATCGAGAGCAATCGCGGCACCCACTTGGAAAAAACCTTTTTCATGCTCAATTTTTCATGAAGGATAGTAAATACACTTCCATATGATATCTGTGTCATCTCAGCAATCTCACGGAGCTTCACTTTACGATCTTTCATTATAATTTTTGTCACTTCACTCACATTTTCCGGTGTAACGGCTTCCACAGGTCTACCCGAGCGTTCCGCGTCATTTGTGTCGGTACGACCACGTTTAAACTCGGCAAACCACCGACAAATCGTTGCTTTTGATGGACAAGAGTCCGGGTAACATTTTTCAATCCATTGTTTTGCTTGCGTGGTGTTTTTACCCATTAAAAAACAATGTTTTATCAGAACACGCAACTCTGTTTTTTCCATTGTTTAAACAAACTACAAAACGACTTTACTCCAACCTCGATAACTCAGCTGTTTCTGGTCCGATCGACTTAAAATTTTGACACGTTTCAAGCAAAGGTTAGTACTCTAGAAAGACGTGGTTACTGGTTTACTACGAGCGCCATCTATGGGTTAGTCTCGGGACTTATTGATCCATGTGTTATATATGTATATATATAAAGTTTATAATTATATAATCTATGTATTTTCTCGACTTGTTTTAATTATAATATTTGTAGTGTGATACATACATATATAGAATTATTTATTAAATTAAATCTAGCCTAAAATTGTTAATTGATATAATATATTGAAGTAAAGAAGAAATACACTTAATAAAAACTGAAGGGGTGGGCGGATGGGAGTGGTTAATGCGTGCGCGCTCGTATATTCGGTTGTTTTGCCGTGTATGCGGTCTTGAATACCTAATAGACGAGCTTCCGGCAACTTCGATGCTGCTGTAGAACGGGAAATATTACGTGTCACCATTACTATTGCTTATCAAATGATGTCTTGGAGATGGTTTTTCGCGATTGTTTTTTCGATTTGATGATCAGTGTGTAAAGTATGTTCGAATAGATGAGGACAGATCCTTGAACGCTATAGCGTTTATACGCTCCTTCCTCTGCAATTATTCTGCGGTTCGACTGTGCTACGTATGACCGTTCATATGAGCCGTACAGTATTTCGTATACGCCTTGTTCTTCTAGGCTTATCTTGCCCTATGGATTCGTTGAAACTTGGGAAATTGTCTTCTTTGTTGAATATACCATGTCGATATCGTATTTACCTAACCTCATCTTGTCTCGTCTATTTGCATTTGTTTTCATCGTTGATTTTTTCTTGTTCATTCTCGTTTCTTATATGTCGCTCTTCGTATTTGTGTCTGTGTAATCATTTTATCCCAGTGCCCTGCATAGTTTATTCAGTTCTTGTGTTTCATTTCCCTCATAGTTAGTCATCCTAATATTACTCTTATGAAGTAAGAGCAATAACATTTTCTGCTTTTTCTAATTGCTAAAGCATCAGGCAATATAATCTTATTATTGATTGAATTTTTATTATCTTAACTGTAATATTGATACGACTTCGATGTATTTACACATACAAAATTCGAATTTATTGAAAACAGAAGCACTTATCACATTTATGAAAATGTTTTAACTTTCAATACCGAACGCAGAATTCTATATTTAATTTTAATGACTTCGTGCTATTGTAAACACTTCTGTAGAAAAGTGAATAACAAAGATCTCGTGTTACAATATAAAAATTAATAATTTGGTATGAGTAGAATTGAATTCATTAAACGTATTAAAATTTAAACAATTTTATCATAGAATATAATATTGTACTGATATGTATAAGTGTACTAAATACAGTATAGTTATACGAAAACGATAACCGTGGTTTGCAGAGCATCCATAACACAATTGCTGTTAATATCATATACATACATATATGACAGTAATTTATAAAACTATGAACTACAAATTCAGAATTTCGTGAAAACACTTGATTTGTATATTAAACTTTTAATGTAGATATAATGTTTAAAAAACTTGTTTTACGAACACGCGTAAGAATATACAATGAACAAAATTACAACTAAATGATATACTTCACATAATTTAACTCATTTCAAAAACTCACAACAACTAGTTAGTTAAAAATGAACTATACTCCTTAAATTACACTTCCTTATAAGGTGCGAATATCCTTTATGTGTACGTTTCAATAACTTTATTTAAGTAAAATATATTTTTTTACAGATATTTTATCAGATGTAGAAAGTTTATGTGAATCATTTGAAATAGAGGATCAATTAATGGCAGAACAAATTTCAAAATCTAGTGGTAAATCTAGTTCAATTAATAACCATAGTACCCCTCTGCCCTCTGTATACGAATCTGATGATTCTGAATTCGAAGACTTTCTTGATGATATATTGGAAAGAGGGCGGTCCTTGTTGAAAAAATCTTCGAAAGCGTCCCATACAACTTACAATGACTCTTGCGCAATGGACTCTAGATTAGAAACTAGTGTGGAACTACAAGCAGAAGTGACATTACGTCGTCTTATTTCATTGAGTAATCACAGCTTAATACAAAATATTAATACACCTACAATTCCCGTGGAAATTGAACATGAATTAACTGAATGGCCATCAGGATTAATAATTCCTTGGCAAATACAGAATCATTCTAATGTTAAGAATAGAAGTATGCTTGTTACTTGTTTTGATAATTTATTTAGAACTCTTCAAGTACAAACATCTGTCAATATAGAACACATTCTTCAGTTATGGTTAACATTATCGTTAAATTCTGATGAAAAATTTAATCCGAATAATATTCCTTTTATTGCTTTGAGTCCTGAAGCTGTAAATTCTTTAATATCAGCAATAACATGGAGTCTCGGTCTTTCATTAAGAACCTGGTGCTCTGCACTTCAAGCTTTAACTCTTATATGTAACATAATGCAGGGAATAAATGGTACTAATTCAGAATGGTCTGAGATTTTTGGATTATATTGTAGAACAGGTTATATTGTAAATCATCCCGATTTTGTACAAATGTTCCTAAGGCTGCTTTCTGGAACTGGATTAGTTTTTTCGGATAAAGGATTGGTAAGTAAATTATTACTAGAAAACCTAAATTGCATGATCGTTCAATATTACAAATATTGATAAGTATATTATTTTCATGTATTTTTCAAAAATTATTAGAGAAACTATGACAACATTTAATGCATAATTGCTGCATGTCATTAGGCTAGATATCAAACCTATAATTTTTTAAGAATTTCACTGTTGTAGGCTGGTCCATCGCTATGTAAAGCATTGCATGATTTTATAGTACGGTTACATATGCGGTGTGATGTTGTGAGTTCGAACAGTCAAGCCGGAAGCTTATTGAAAAGTCTTCTATTAAAAATAGTTTATCAGTTGGTTCAACCATCAGGACCTCTAAATGCAAGACATGGACCGTTAGATGCTCAATGTAAATTACTGCAAACAATGATTTATTTAGATTACGCAAATGCGGATTTAAGCATCGCCATAAGTATTCTAGAATGTACAGGTAATTGCTGCAATGAAAAATATTATTTTAAAATATATAAAAAATGTATTTTTAGGCATTTTGGTCCATTCATATGTATCCAATGGCGACAGAATTAAATGTGTTAATATTGGCGAACGTTTAAGTCAAACTTCACATTCATTCAGTGGAATATTTGCTTCTGTTTTGGGAGGAGAAACAAATAAACAAGATAGACCTGTTTCTTGGGATACGTTGCTTATTTCTTTACTTAAGCTACTAGTAAAATTGGTCCAAACACCCCTACCAACTCTAGGAAATCAGCCAGTAATTTTGTTTATGTATTAACATTATATTATTTGATATAAAAAAGGAAACATACAAGATAAATAACATATAACATTTTATTTCATTTAACGACTCATGTATGGATATATAGAACATTAATGGCACTTTGTCATTTCTTTTTGTTCTCATTGTCTGATTCTGAAAGATTAAAATTAATGTTTCATGCCTTTTTTATATATGGCTAATATTAAACCGAAACAGATAATGTATTAATTTTACAAATAATATACCTCCTGGTATGTTTTATATAGAACTCTCTATTTAGAACATCTGCTTAGTCAAGAAAAAAGAGTATTTAACAAAAATATTTTAATATTCGGACATTAAATTATTTTAGACTTATGTTTCATGTTAAATTTTCCCTTGATTCTCTCGTTGTCTTCTTTTCATATTTCAATTTTTTTTTTGTTAAGAAATAAAATCTCTTGAATTTTTCATAAAACTAAATTTAATACATCGTTCTTTTACCGTTTACTGCTGCTGCTTTACTCAAGTTTTGCTTTTATTTCAGCATTTGACACCCTACGTTTTTGATTATACACAGCGCCTTACAATGACCACCCATTCAGACTGCTTCGATTTGAATTTTAAAAATTTAAGGAATAGTGTTTTCAAGTCTGTCCTCCTCAAATAAGGTATTGGTACTCACGTAACAGTTCCAGTTATACCGAAGGTTGATGTCATTTAACTTAGTTTAAATAGAACATATACATTATTGCAGTTTTGGATTCTACGTAAAATTTTAGGTGGACATTTATCAAGTTTCTCTATTAAATTAAATTAACTGTAAATTTATTAAATTTAACTATATTCGAAATATTTAGTTTTAAATATAATACCTTGTATATTATTGCTTTTTTAGATTCTACTTAAAATTTTAGGTGGACTTTTATAAAATTCCCATATTTCTAGAATTAACCATTTCTAAATATTTAAATTTTTTCAAAAAAATAGAAACAAACAGTAACTACCCTTACAATAAAAAAGACAGAGTGACAAAATTAACAGATGGGATTGCCAGGTGTCCAAGCTTTCTACCCATACTTTCAAAATCGCGTAATTTTATATGGGGTGGTGAAAATTTAATTTCAAATTTAGTTAACTTCAAATACTTATAAGTTTGTTTTTCCAAATAAGACATCCTGGATATTTTTCCATATTCTGATACACAATTTTATTTTCTTCCAAATAGTATTATAATTCCCTATACCTATCCTTTCCAGTTTTTAAATTATATACTGTTTCTCTGCAATCGATTAAAATTATTAAATTAAAATAAACAACCTATTTGTCTGATATTAGTTATTTGCTGTCAGTTTAACACCCACAGTGACCTTTTAATTATGTATTATTTATTTCAAAATGGAAAATGAACACATGTTTTGAAATGCCGACATTTTAATTTATTATTTATTTGTGGAGAATGTAACAAGATAAAAAAAACTTAATTAAAGAAATTAAAGAGTGGTCGAATTTCTTCAGACAAAGTTTTGCCAAAAGCCTATACCTTCTTCAGATGAGGGTAATATAGTCAATGTTTTAGCTTCTTGTCGTGTATATCGTGAATCCTCAATTCGTGCTGCATAATAAATGTTAATAATACTCAGATTTGGTACCCTTTCTACGAAAATATTAGGTGCGCAACTAAGTTCTCGCTGTTTTTCAAGAGATGGCTCCAGTAGTAAGTGCTGGTCGATTGTGACATAACCAAAACGTCATGAATGGACAGATGGTAAACAAACCGTTTTGACACATTAGTGATTTTGTTTTTGCGTCATATACTTTTGGTTGTGTGAAAATGTCTGATTTTGTACCAAATAATCGTCATTTGCGGGAAGTGTTGCTTTTCTTCGTACATTCGAAGAAAACGGCGGCTGAAACACATCGAGAACTCCAAAAAGTTTACGGAGATGCTGCTCTAAGTGAAACAACATGCCGTGATTGGTTCCGTCACTTCAAAGACGGTGATTTCGATGTTGACGACCGTTCGCGTGAAGGACAACCAAAAACCTTCGACCATCACTGGGGAACGGTATCGAACTCAATTGATGCGATTGAGCCGAGCACTGCGAGAAAAGCGGCCACAATACGAGCAGACCCACGAAAAAGTGATTTTACAGCATGACAACGCTCGGCCCCAAGTTGCCAAACCCGTTAAAACCTACTTAGAAACGCTCAAATGGGAGGTCCTACCCCACCCGCCATATTCTCCAGATATTGCGCCGTCCGATTATTACTTGTTCCGTTCGATGGCACATGGTTTGGCTAATCAGCAGTTCCGCTCACATGAAGACATCTCAAAATGGCTTGATTCGTGGATAGCCTCAAAAGACGAACACTTCTACTGTGACGGTATTCGAGCTCTGCCAGAAAGATGGAAAAAATTTGTCGCTAGCGATGGGCAATATTTTGAATGATTCATTTGTAAACATTTTTTCACAATAAAGTTGCATTTTCATCAAAAAAAACAGCGAGAACTTAGTTGCGCACCTAATAATTTAAATACACAAAGACATCTCCATATTTTGCGATCTGTCGTAGCCCATTTCGTGAACGAATTACCCTTAAGTTAATTAAGAAATTGCTGGTACCAATTAGATAGCGCTCTACCTCACTGTGAGAATATAGTCGACCAACAACTTAATGACATGTTTAAAAGACGTTTAGGACTCTGCAATTAGCCAGCAAGATCCCCAGAACCTTTCAGCAGTAGATTTTTATGTTTGGGGAGCAATAAAACAAAAACTATTTCACACCAGTTAATTTAAAAGATCTAATCGCTTCGAAGATCAATTGAAGCTTTACCGGCAACGCAAATATCTGAAACTGTTATAAATAGACTTATGGCAAAAGAATTGTTTAAGACTAGACGGGGGTCATGTTGAACATAGGAATTAGTATTTCTAACTATTATTAGGTAATTATTATGCTCATCCTTATCACTGTTATACATTTATTTATTATTAAATATTTTTAATTAATAAAGATCATATTGGTTAATCTTCCAATGTCTTTACTTACTAGTAATTGTGACTAACTTCTTTAAAAAAATTGGTGGTAAAATTTCCTCCACTCTACATACATATATGTAATTAAGCCACTTTAAAAGTATGGGAGGATAGCTTGTAGATCTAGCAATCCGATCTGTTAACATTGTTGCTATATCTTTCTCACTGTAAAATACATATGGTTCTAAGCTTACTGTTTTTTAAATTTTTTTTTGGAAAAAATTAAATATTTCGAATATAGTTAATTTTAATAAATTACAGTTAATTTAATAGAGAAACTTGATAAATGTCCACCTAAAATTTTACGTAGAATCCAAAATTGCAATAATGTATAACATGTTCTATTTAAACTAAGGAAAATGACGTCCACTTCCGGTATAACCGGAATGTTACATACCTTATTTAAGTGGGGCATTCCTGAAAACGCTGTTGTCCCAATTTTCAAACTGCGATTCTCTTGAATATCCGAACGAGTAGTCATCGCGAGACATCCTATATACACTAAAACTAAATTACCAATGTATTTGCTCTTTTTTTAAATTGAGATATAATAAGTTCGTTACTGCAATGATGACATAGATCCTTTATTTGCCATTGTAGTAGCTTTATTCAATTTCATTTCAAAAAGAAAATGCAAAATGAATTTTATTAAAAGGTAACAGAGAAATACTACAAAACACGTAATAGCTTGGTAATTTCATACTCTCGTCGCAATAAATTTGTTGCTTTAAGCTAGCAAATTCTATTTTCCTTGCCTCCACTGTTAGATAGCAACTTATCAGTCTAAGTTAATTATTTGTATGCATTAATTTTAAAATAAATATATACGACTAAATGATGATTCTAAGAAAATCAAAACAGTTTGAGTTTAGTATGTAATTTAAAATATTCATTTATTTCTAAATGTGATTTGACTGGAACTTATTTTGTATTATTTATGTAATTCTGTAAATAACATTGTTAATCATTTTCATAAATATTTATATAATCTATGCACTTACTTTAAATATATATGAGTCATTTAATTAAGTAGAATTTATTTGTTTGGAATTTTTTTAGCAATCCTTCGTATGTATGTTTTTCTTTTTTGGGAAAGCAAATTTTTAATTACAAAATAATTATTTATTCAAAGGGTTAACATTTATTACATGTAGAAGTAAATGCATTTATGAGGTTTTGTTTTCTATGTTCTGCTATTAAATTCGAACTGTTTTATTAGAATATAAATAAATTAGCAGTTATCTTTAATAAAGTATTTATTCTTTGTAGTAATACATCAAAATCTTGATACAAAAACCTTACTACTTTATAATTATTCATAAGAAATTGAAATAGTATCAAGTAAATACTGTGTTTTTCATTACTTATTTTTAATTAAGAAACGGTTTGTACTGAGAACATCTTCCTGCATTTATTGTTTGTACAAAACCTTTTATGGCGATTATGTATTATGTAAATATGTAATTGGCAGCCATGTAATTATAACTACTTCTAAATAAAGATATATAAACTAACCTTTATAAAAGCCTTCTCAGAATAAATTCATTTTTATAATCGTACAATATAGATTATATAATATATATATATATTTCATTTTTATAATCGTACAATATAGATTATATATATATATATCAAAGCATTAGCATTAGAATATTACAATGATTAACAATTTATTTACTTAAAATAGTTTGAAACAATTCGAAAGTTTTGAAATTTAATTTGTTATATTACAGGAAGCAATGGAAACAGAAACAACAATGTCATCATCTCAAACTGATGAAAGTAAAGCAGAACAAATACATCAAGATGCACTAAGGAATAATGTTCCTGTACCTTGTCTCGCCGATACTGTTTTACAACATCATCCCAGCATTATCAGATTATGTCAAGCTTTGGCCTCCTGCAAGGCATCATCATTGTCTATGTTAGCAAATATATCTCAACAAGTAATATACTTTTTATAAAACTATATATATATATATATATATATATATATATATATATATATATATATATATATACGCATCACTATTATATGTATTTCTAGAGTACCATTGCCGATTTGGGTGAACCAACTACAGTTGGAGATGCAGTCTTTAATCTCCTTGCGGCTTTAGCACGGAAAGCTTCTCAAAAAGCTTATATAATGGAGCCTCTCCTAATATTTTTATCTCAAACTCCACAATTGAGTGAACCTTTGTTGTGGTTTATACTTCAAGTTTTAGACACTGAAGAATCTTTGAAATCTTTTGCTTCAGCAGGTACTATTTAAAAATTATTTATATTAATAAATATAAGTAACCTTTATAAAATTTAATATTTTGTTATGTTCTTTAACATCATATTAATATTATTTATACTTTGAATACTAGACATTGCTGATACGAGTTAATAAAGTAAAACGACTAGATTCAAAACTAGTGCTAAAAGAGGCATAACAAAATTGTTTATTACTTCTGCGTATATTTAACTATACATGAAATTTCATATATTTAATTTTAACGAAACAAAATTTAATATTCACAAATCTTGTGTGATCAATTTTTTAACAGATTTTGAAATCTATAAAAAATAAATAAATTAATTTATTTAAAATTTATGTAATTATTACAATAATATCAAATTGTCTAATAATAAAATATCTAAAATTACGACTGGATATATGAAATAATTACATAATTGTAGTTAGTCAAAAGCTTTGAAAATTATTTTATTACTTACTATCCTTAATTACAGGTGGTATACGAATACTAGGTGAAAGTTTAGTTCGCAGTAGCAATGCTCCTAATACAGTATCCCATGCAAGTACTGTATCAATGGTTATGCAACATTTTGTCGGTTTTAATGCTAGATCAGACGCTAATACCGCAATTGCAGCATCATCTTCGACTAAAAAATTACAACAAGCTTGTCTTGAAAATAACTTGTCTTTAGTAAACTTTGCGCCTTATGGGAGTATAAGGTAAATCTGAAAAAATAATTTAATTATACATTATTTACATTCATTTTTAGATGTCAGTCCGGCACAGCACATCCTGCTGACGTTCTAATACAAGGAGGCACTGCAACCCATAGAAGAGCTAGGACACCACAGTGGTCATATCATTTTTATCCAGAGGAAGCTCATACTGAACTCACTTTACAATTACCCAGTGCAGTTTTGCTAAGAGAAGTACATTTACAGCCTCATTTAAGCGCCTTGGCAACTTGTCCCTCTGCAGTTGCATTAGAGGTTAGATTCTAATTTATAAGTGATACAGTACAGTTTTTAAATACCTAGGCAATTCTGCCGCAGCTAATTATAAATAGTTAATATTTGCTGTTAATATACTGAAATACTGATCTGCTAGTACTATTCACCCAATAAAATGATAAATTACATTCTCCTTTCTTAGAAAAAATCGAATTGCAGCTGTTTTTAATTTTTTTTTAACTACTACTGAATTAAATATCAACATAACTAAAGAAAAAGCTTACATGTGTAGTTTTTTATTCAAATTCAATTGAGAATAACAATATTGCATCCGGGAATATAGTAGAGTCGTGATAACGTGATTAATTAAATCTAGGACCGTTTACATGAGCGAATTATCACATTAACAAGGCACAGGTATTGGTTACTCAACTAATGAATATAGGGATACTTTTAAAAAACACGTGCAGTTTATTCATATTTGAATGTGAAGAATTTAATAATTTATTTAAAATAAATTCGTTGCTTAAATAAAGAACCTCGTGAAATAAAGAACAACGTATTCGTTTACCCCTAAACTAACCTTTAGGATTTTAAACAATTTGTAAGTTTAATCTGTAATTTATTTGTTATCTACATTACCCGAATCTTCTTCCTCGCAATTTTCATTGTAATTATCTATCTAGTTTTTCAGAGATACACTTTTCCATACCTCTGTAATAAAGCTTCATTAATCTTATCGTTTTAGTTTATTGGTTGGATTATAGGAGTAACATTCGATAGTCTGTACATTGAAGTTAGACATCCGTCATCAAAAACAAAGATTTTGTGTATACTAGTAGTGTTTGTACAAGCAATAATATTAGTATGTGTCTTTTTGTTTCCCTACCAGGAAATATTTTTCAGAAGACGCAGCATACGTTTCACCTGGCAATAGTTTTCAATAGAGGTCACTTTCATCAACATAATTAATCTGATTATGATTTATTTGTAATTTATTAATTTTTTTCAAATAGCGTTTTTTGAAAAGAACGCACTAGCTTACCTTCAGAAGACAATTTTTCCCTTGATTTTTCAAAAAATTAGATGCCATATCTTAATTTAAATCGTTGGAACAACCCTTAACTTGCACTAACTAAAGAAGTAATATTTGGAAAAATAAACTACTATAATTGTGTTTGTAGCAGTGACTGCTATTTTTATCGAAGCAAATGTTATTATATGCAGAAAATATACTGCTGAATCGAATCACGTTTAAGTTTCTCTGGCATTCTAGTATGCGTTTTAATGTGTTCATATTGCGGATTCACTTATATTACAAGAAAAATCGAGTTGTTAAATTAGCTGTCGTTTAACTTATCACGACTCTATTATACTAACCTCTACAAAATTTATCGAAAGTTTCGTTTAAATATTTATAGAAAGTCAATATAATTTAATTAATAATATATTGCTAACATTATGTATAAATAAATTAACAAAAGTATGATTCAAAGTTGCCGCAAATGGAATATTTCCTTTTTAACATTGTATTTGGTTACTAATAATTTGATAAAAATTCATTATTATTGGAATTAATGCTAAAAAAATGTTATTTCCACATATAACAATAAATATATATTTTATGGTGTTCCTTCTTTTGTTTTATATGTATTTGATACCTATATCTTTTACTGGTTTATAAAAATGTTTTTCTTTAAGTTATGTTTATAATAAACATTTTCTCAAAAGAATCATAAAATCGTTAATAAATTATCTTTACTTCTACTTTCCATTTATGTATTTAGTAATTTTATTTTACTAACAGGTATCAGCTGATGGACCATCGAGATTAGTACCCGCTTGTCCGCCTCTCCCAACCAGTGGTATGACGTTTATCAGGCTTCATTTACCTGTGCCCGAAGTTGTGAATTGCATCCAATTACGACTATATAAGCCAAGAGATGCTAACAATATTGGTTTATCCCAAATTAGGTTATTAGGGACATCTGCCTTTGGAGGAAATGTAAAGCAACAAATCCTTGATCTTTCAGAAGATGAATCACATTGTAAATATAGCTTAGGATGGTTGAGATTACTACATCATTGCTTCACATTGTCAAATGATACAGAACTAGAACAGCATGTTATAGCTAGTGCTGCGCAAGTACCAAACTTGTTAAATACATGTTGTGGCCTTTTATTAGTGCCCACTCATATTCCCAGCCTTTATCTGCCAAATTTAGAAAAGGTTCTGTGTGAATTGAGTTTGTATGATAGACAAAATGGATTAAATGTAATAAATATCCTACTTAATAGCAGATTAAATGGTAGTGATCCCGTAAATGTTGTATTAAATTTAGTTGGAGGCAAAATTTTAATGAATTCTGCAGGATCACAATCTGCCTGCGAACTGCTGTATCAAGTTTGTGGACACCAAGTAAGTTTTATATAGTATTACTTTAAACTAGTAGTTGAGCTGTCAATACATGTTTTTGTTTTTATCGAGCTTCAAATTTCCTAATTCTTGAATAAATAAGAGATACTGTTTAAAACTTAGATTTATATTTAGTAAAGTTTTGCAGAATAGAAAGGCTACATTTCACAATTTTTTTATGTATTAGTCTTTTAAGTGTATTGATAATTTATTTAAAGAAGTTTCGCGGAAATACTCATTACCATCATGATTGTTTATATATTTAGATAATTTGTGTGTCCTATATTTGTGTCATTTTCTTCGCTCAGAATAATTTTTTTAATGAAAGGAACTGTGATTTCCTTAATGACATTTAGAAATTGTTAATGGTATTCAAATTAATAATTTGATGGGAGTTACAGAATATACTTATTCAGGGAACATATGATAAAAATATTTAATTTATTTATGGTTATATTAACGTTATATAATAAACATTTTGACTAAAAATTATTGTTACTTACTTTTATTCAATTAGCATATAATCATGGTATACCATTGTCTGCAATTTCTGGGTAAATTGAAATTAAAAATTGAGTTCTAGATAGCATCTACTTTCATAAAACCAATGCTGTGTTCTAACTTTAATAAATTTTCTACATCGGTTATGATTATTTTCTGATTTAATTCTCAAAGCAATATAATAAATTATACATATTCGTAATTTTTTCACTTTTCTTAATTCAATTAATTACTAACTTATATTACTATCTTACATGTATTTTTCTATGGGCGTGGGCGTATCTGCGCGTTTGTATGTGAGTGTGTACGTGCGCGCATGTGTGTGATGTGTATGGTCTTTTGGAGTGTTGGACCGCATTGGAAGACGGTCCTAACGAGAACCGCTACTGTTAACACGCAAAAACTTACGTGAAATAGATTCACGATTACAAAAGACATATTTACACTTAAACAATACAATTCATCCAATATTATGGAACAAGATCGATCGATATATTCTCTATGCCAAAAGCGAAAGGAGATTCTATAATTAGAATACCAAGAGCTTTGTCAGAACTGTTCTTCAACGTGGTACAACACCCGGAAGAACACATTTGCGTATGACCGTGAAAGCTTATATATACATACATACCAGGTCGGCTGAAAAGTCCCCGGTCTGACACATAGATGGCGTTACTGTTATTAAATCCATATGTTTTTTAGATAGTACTAACCTTCAAACGAAACGTGTCAAAATTTGACAGCAATCCGACCATTAGTTACTGAGATATTGCGTTAAGAGTGAAGCTACTTTTGTTGTTTAAAAAAATGGAAAAAAAAGAATTTCGTGTGCTGATAAAGTACTGCTTTTTGAAGGGAAAAAATACCGTTGAAGCAAAAGCATGGCTTGATGAGGAGTTTCCGGACTCTGCGCCAGGAAAATCAACCATAATTGATTGGTATGCTAAGTTTAAACGTGGTGAAATGAGCACCGAAGACGGCGAACGCAGTGCACGACCAAAAGAGGCTGTCACCGACGAAAACATCAAAAAAGTTCACAAAATCATTTTAAATGACCGTAAAGTAAAGTTGATCGAGATAGCTGACATCCTAAAGATATCAAAGGAACGTGTTGGACACATCGTGCATGAATATTTGGGCATGCGGAAGCTCTGTGCAAAAGGGGTGCCGCGCGAGCTCACATTCGATCAAAAACAACAACGAGTTGATGATTCTGAGCTGTGTTTGAAGCTGTTAAGTCGTAATAAAGCGGAGTTTTTGCGTCGATATGTGGCAATGGATGAAACATGGATTCATCACTACACTCCAGAGTCCAATCGACAGTCAGCCGAGTGGACTGCACGCGATGAACCGGCTTCAAAGCGTGGAAAGACGCAACATGATGCGCATGGAATAATTTTCATAGATTATCTTAAAAAGGGCCAGTCCATCAATAGCGACTATTATACAGCGTTATTGGACCGTTTGAAGAACGAAATCGCAAAAAAAACGGCTCCATATGAAGAAGAAGAAAGTGCTGTTTCACCAATGAAAACAATGGCCAAATTAAGTGAATTGGGTTTCGAATTACTTCCCCATCCACCGTACTCTCCAGATGTGGCTCCCAGCGACTATTTCCTGTTTGCAGACCCCAAGAGAATGCTCGCCGGGAAGAAATTTAGCAGGGATGAGGAGGTGATCGCCGAAACTGGGGCCTATTTCGAAGCTAAAGACAATTCGTACTACAAAAATGGTATCGAAAATTTGGAAGAACGCTATAATCGGTGTATCGCCCTCGAAGGCAACTATGTTGAATAATAAAATCGAATTTTGCCAAAAAACTGTGTTTTACTATGGTAGACCGGGGACTTTTCAGCCGACCTGGTACATATATACATATATACATATATACATATATACATATATACATATATACATATATACATATATACATATATACATATATACATATATACATATATACATATATACATATATACATATATATATATATATATATATATATATATATATATATATATACAGACACACACACACACAGCCACACACACACAGCCACACCCACACACACACCCACACCCACACACACACCCACACACACACACACACACCCGGCTAATAAACAACAGCCCCTCCCCCATGTTTCACCGTTGGAGCTATGTAATCTGACATTTTTTCTCGCGCCGATAGTCTGACGAAAATTCTTCTCTTTTGCCCGAACACTTCAAACTTCGATTCGTCACTCCACGGTACGTTCTTCTGCGTATCAATTGTCCAATTACGGTGTAACCTTGCCCGTTGATGTTGTTTCTGCTTATTTCCACGTCGTTAGAATGGTTTCTGTGAGGCAACGCGACCATGTAAATTTGTTCCACTAATCGTCATTTCATTGTACTCACAGAAATTTTTTTAGCACGGCCTTGATTAAATTCGGCTGTTATTTCAGGTGCCGTTAATTTTCTATTTCTTCTGCTAATTAAATTAATTCTTTCGTCGTCAGCTTTGGAAGTACCTCTCGATGGTCCCGGCCGATTACTGTCTTCCAGTCTGCCAGTTTCTTGAAATCGACGAATTGTGAGATTCACTGCCGATTTTTTCACTTTTAATTTTTCGCCAATACTCGCGAACCGAATACCCCTCACGATGCAAAGTAAGTATCGCTGATCGTGTTCCACTATCAAGCGGCTTTCTCCATGGCATTTTGTAAACAGAAGTTACACTATTCGCTTACAAAATAGACAACTTCACACAAACACGTTCAGTGATCTACTGATGGGCACAATGAGGTAGTAATAGGATAACCGTCTCATTTCATGTAAATTTCTAGACTTTAGTCCCTTAATGACCGTGCTACTAATCTTGATTATATATAGTTGGAATTATCGTACAATGCTATTAAGATGCAATATCAGATAATTATAGTTATTGTTAGATAAAAATTTTTCATCATATTATTTGGAGAATATATACAAATACAATACCTATTTGAATTATAAACCTTCTTAAGAATAAGGTATAATAATATTGTCGCTATTTATTGGCATTAAGTAATTTTTATGATCGTTATATAAAATTTAGTCAAGTGTCCATACTTTTTCTTACAAACTGGGGCTTTTAAGAAAAGAAACGCTAGACTGAAAAGCAGGGGACTGGTCATATTTGAACTAACCAATGAGAAAAGAGAATAGGTGTGCCAAAAAAAATTAGGATAAGTTACAAGTACGATATCAATATATGTAATTACCACCCAGGCAGTTATCTAGACGGAATAATAGATATGTATTCTGTGCGAAAAAAGGATTCATATTTGAATCTAATTGCGTATGTAAATCAATCAAAATAGAATTAATATTGAATGTGAGTCAATTACTGAAACTATTATAAGTAAAGAAAAGGCCTTCGTTCCAAGGTACTTGGCTTCTTGGAAAACGACAACGATTAGTTTTATTATGGCCTATCCGTACGTGACGAAAACAAAAAGATTTAGCATCTGAATATTGGGTCTGGGAAAAAGTTCGTGGCGTTTTTTCAGTAAAATTCAACTGGTCCCCGCATGGCGCGTGGACGAATTCATTTAAACCGAATATGCTCCATTATTATCGACAATGTTTCGCCATTTTTTTGGTAGATCCATGATCCCATCGGTGAAAAACTTCTGTGGTTTCTGGTCGAAAAACTGAATCAAGTAGTTTTCACAGGCTTCTTTTGAAACCAACTTAATTCCATTGAGAGAGTTCTGCAGAGATCGAAACAGATGATAGTCAGAGGGTGCTATATCCGGACTGTAAGGTGGGTGCATCAAAACTTCCCAACCAAACTCTCTCAATTTTTGACGGGTCATCAAAGAAGTGTGTGGTCGGGCGTTGTCATGATGGAAGACAACACCTTTCCTATTAATCAATTCGGGCCGTTTTCTTTCAATCGCCTGGCGTAATCTCTCTAGTTGTGCACAGTAGAGTTGAGAATCAATCGTCTGACCAGTTGGACGTAGCTCGTAGTGGACGATTCCCCTCCAGTCCCACCATACACACAGCATCACTTTTTTTGGCGTCAATGTTGGCTTAGCGAACGCTTGTGACGGCTCACCATCCTTTATCGACGATCTTTTACGCTTCCGATTATCGTACGTAATCCATTTTTCATCTCCGGTTATTAAACGTTTCAGAAACGGCTCGATTTCATTCCGTTTCAGCAGCGCATCGCAGATGTTAATTCGGTCCATCATGTTTTTCACGCTCAACTCATGAGGAACCCATACGTCAAGCTTTTTTTTGTAACCAGCTTTGTGTAAATGGTTCAAAACAGTTTTGTGGTCAATGCCTAGCTCCATGCCAATATCGACACTGCTGATATGCTTATCTTGTTGGACTTTTTCAAGAATTTCATCAGATTTTTCAGTGATTGGACGACCGGAGCGTGACTCATCTTTCACATTGAAATTTCCAGAACGAAAGCGAGCGAACCATTTCCGCGCAACAGATTTCGATAAAGTACCTTCACCGTACACAGCACAAATTTTATCACAAGCCTGCGCAGCGTTCTTCCCCTTATCATAATAATATTGCAGAATATAGCGAAATTTCTCATTATTTTTCTCCATTTTCAAGTGCGAATAACTTTCCAACCACTGCACCGATTACAATGTTTCTACGCTCAAACTAACGTTTGGAAGGTCATCTAAAAAACGAGCTGTCGGTGGTGTTGTTGTGACTTGTTGTTCTTTAGTTATCGGCAACCAATGCCATCTATCGGGAAAAACGCCACGAACTTTTTCCCAGACCCAATATAATACAAAGAATATCTAAATAATAACTATACATTCAAAATCGAATTGAATATATAAAAAATTGTTATATATACGAAGCGTAACAATTAGCTTAAGATCACTGTTTTTTGTTATAGCGGCATTTGTTGATATTTTAGTAAATGTCTAATGAAGTTGCATTAATTAACGAAATAAGTATATTTATTTACAAACACTACGATGACATGATATTTAAATATTCACTGGATGTATACCCAATTTGTATTTATGTTGTTTATTTTATGTGATCATGCCTCCTTAAGAAAAGGTTTCGTCCCGAAACATTGCATCTTATATTCTTATTAGCGATTATGAAATTTTCGTGCTTCCTGTTACAATGCGACATTACATGGAAGTAGCAGTCTACGGTTTTAGATGGTCTAGCCAGGAAAAAATGTTCATGTTGATATCTTGATTCATCACTTGTTCATGCAAATGGATTAGAGCCTCTTATAAGGCACGTTAGACTGAGCTCTGGACAGTCTTTCTGTCCGTTATCCTCCCTTTGTAGAATCCTCACAATTGCTGATCCTTGTTGCCATAATTTTCATAGTGTACCAAATCTATTTATAAATTCTTTAGCAATAACTTTAGACATTTGCAGGTCCAGAGCTATGCAATAAGCCAATGCATAACTTCTGCTTTACTATGAGGTTTTCGCCTTTTGCGGTAAATTATGTCATTGTACCGTTTTTAGTATCCCCTATGGCTCCTCCCAGTATTTCTCAGGATTCGGAGACAGGTTCCGTCGACGTTGCGGCCTATACAACCAAACAAAACCTTGTTTGGTTAACCAGAGACCCAGCTGCGTCTAAACCGATTTCTCCAAAGGGCTCCTTACCTTATATTGTTGCATTGGTACTTTTTCTGCAGCACTCCCTTACGTCTCACTCAACAAAATGTCTGACGCACTTTCTCTAATGTTTTATAGACGCCAAAATGTCTCTTAGAAGAAAAATCACCACCTGCATTTGCATCTTACGCTCTATTTCGTAGGTTTTCTAATATATGATTCAGCAGAAAAAATCAATTGCGTTCAGTATGCCTTTTAGATGCTGCGAGCAGGGAGAAACTTTATATCATATTTGTGTCTAGTCGTTTCTTTTCTAACACAAAAAGGTCACGAGGACAGGATTCGCTTCTAGATCTATCTGCAAATTATCATACTGCCATCAATCATCACCACAGTAGTTGTAAAGATGTTCGCTGATGTTTCTTCTACCCTGTTGTAATGTTTGCAATCTTCACGATAGAACCTTCTTGAAAGAGAAGTTTCTTTCCAGAGTTTTCGGATTTTCTAAATTTTTTACTCTATTTGTTCCAGATTATTCTACAAACTCTTTGAACTTTTCCAGTGTTTTTAAAAGCAAATTCATATCAATCTGTCCATCTGGAATCTCAAACAAATAATTTTCTGGATATTCGCTAACTTTTATTAGTAAATCTTGAAGGCGCTTTATTTCCAGATGCTTTTACTTGTTTTGTAGCCACAACGATAATATTATCATTCACGCCACATTTTATAATTTTATATTTAATTTGTATATTAATGCTACTTCTTGTATTTTATCCTATTTTTGATATTAATGCAATATTTTATGTATTTTTATAGGGTTTATGGTAGATAGAATGTAGTCAAATTAATTAAAGAAATATGTATATTTATTTAGAAACACCATAATAACATGATATTTCTATATTTACTTTCATTTGACGCACCCGATTTTTATTTATGTGGTTTACGTAATCATGCGGGAATATTACATTAGCATAATGTAAAATAATAACGTACATACATAGTTTCCAAGCCCCTAAATGCCTAATTATGTGCTTGCTAAAAGTTAAATATACAATTTCAATATACGGCATGTAATAAGGATATCTATAATAAAATTAAATTACCTTAAAGTACCTTAAATAAAATTATAATTTGGACGTCCAAGCAAAAATTTGCTAGACGATGGATGTCGAGAACAGCTCAAAAAATAATTCTTATGGCAATGTAATTTGGACGCAGGATTACAGCCAGACACACAAATGATAGGGAATGGCTAATTGATGAACGCTAAAATAATAGATAGATGTATGTATATATATGTATATATTTATACATAAAATTTTATGCCAATTTCATATTATGATAAGACAATTTTATTTTCTTCCGAATTGTATTGTAGTTCCCTATATCCATGTGTTCCAGTTTTTAATTTATATACCATTTCTCTACAGTCGTTTAAAGTTATTAAATTTCTTGCGAGGATGGCTGTGAAATTCTTAGCAGAACTTCAGACCAAAAAACTGATCTGTCACCATTTATTTGTTGTCAGTGACTTTTTAATTGTGTTATTTATGTAAAAATTCAAAACGAAAACACGTATTCAAATGATGATATTTTAAATTTATTATTTATTTATATAAAATGTAACAAGATTAAAAATAGAACTTGCAGTGTTTAATAAGAGATACCCTCATCTACCACCAATCTGTTGAAAGAAATTAAGAAGAATATTAAGAAATTAGTTAAAGAGTGGTCGAATTTCTACAAAGTTTTGCCAAAGCCTATAAATTCAAATGAGGGTAACATGTTAGTGTTTTGGCTTCTTGTCGTGTATATCGCAGATCCTCAATTCGTGCTGCAAAATAATCTAAATAATACTCAGATTTGATACCCTATCTACGAAAGTAATTTAAATACACAAAGATACCTCGAAGAAGAAGATTTCGTGAATGACTTACTCTTAAGTCTATTGAGAAGTTGCTAGTATCAATTAGATACCACTCTAGCTCACTGTGGGAATATAGTCGACCAACAACTTAATGAAATGTTTAAAAGACGTTTAGAACCCTGCAATTAGCTAGCAAGATCCTCAGAACCTTTCACCAATAGATTTTTATGTTTGGGGAGCAATAAAATAAAAACTTTCACACCAATTGATTTAAAAGATCTAATTGCTTCGAAGATCAGTTGAGGCTGTTGAAAGCCAAAACGCACACTGGTTACATTGTGCGTTTTGGCTTTCGACAGTAGAGATCGTGTACGGAATGTATTTCGTGCGGTTTTTGCCGTATTTTTCCAGGTGCGACACTGTTTAATTATCTGGTGATGGTGATAACTTAGTTGTCGAAATCGTATACAGAATACGAAAATTAAAGTGGAAAGGGGTTATATATCAACCTTAAGTGATTAAGTTTATCAACCACAGGCTCCTCCAAATTTACCTATAATGTGTTTATTACTTGAAAGTACAAAATTGTATTGATTCAGAACTTAACAGCATTTAGATGAACTAATTGAAATAAAAACAAAAGAAATCTGCGCTTTGTTCGACTGTGAAATGATATCAATATAAGATTAGTATGTCTAATAGAATATAATAAGAAAATCAGAAATAATATCCCCAAAGAGAAATCTAGAAAGCTTACTCGAATATCTTATGTGAACGGAATCAAAACAGAAAATTTATAGGAACACAACATCGCTTGCTATTAACACTTTTGCATATACACTACCGGTCATATTTATTTGCCCACCCTTAGTTTTATCCAAAATTATTAAACTATCAAATGTGTACTGAAAATTTATTTATTGTACCAATACAATAGTGTAAAATAAACATAAAATAGTTACATTTTTCTAATATAAAAACTTTATCATTAATTATTATTAAATTTTGCTCTCATCAATGTGCCCACCTTTATTTTTGATAATTGCGGCACATAAACGCGGCATCCTTTCAATTAATTTTTGCAGTGTATCTTCTGTAATTTGTGCCCAGGCTTCTTGAAGTTGTTTCCACAGTACAGTGGTGGATGGTAGAGCACGCTCTCGAACCTTCCGGACCAATTCTTCCCAAAGAAGCTCTATTGGGTTCAGATCAGGACTTTGAGCTGGCCATACCATTATAGAGATTTGCCCTTGCTCTTCTAGTTGACGCAAGTAATCGCCACACAATCTAGAAGTGTGTTTCGGATCGTTGTCCTGTTGAAATACAAAGTTTTCGCCAAGAATCCTTAGTCCTGAAGGAACAGCGTTATTTTCTAAAATTTCCTTGTGGCCTTCTTTTCTTAGGATTCCCTCAATTTTGATGAGATCGCCTACAGATCTTCCACCAAAACACCCCCAAATCATTACTGAACCTCCTCCATGTTTTACGGTAGGCGCAATACATTCTGGCAGTACTCTTTCTCCTGCGGATCTTCTTACGAATATTCGCCTTTTACTACCGAAAAGTTCAAACTTCGATTCGTCTGTCCACAACACATTATTCCACTGATCAATCGTCCAATTCTTATGTTCTTTAGCCCAATTTAGTCGTTTTATCTTGTTTTGCTGTCGTAGTAGTGGTTTTCGCAGAGCAATTCTTCTGTATAAACCCGCTTGCCTTAACCATCTCTGTACCGTGGACACACTAATTGGTTTAGCACGCGCTCTGTTCATTTCAGCAGCAATTTCTGGTGCTGTTTTTCGTCTATCGCGCCTACTTATCCGTATTAGATGCCAGTCATCTGCAGACGTCGTCGCTTTTCGTCGTGCAGATCTTCTTTTGTTGGAAAATGTACCACTTTCTTCAAATTTTTTAACGTTATAATCAACGGTTCTGCGATTTAATCGTAATTCTTTTGCAATTTCGCGATTACTTTTACCCGTACGATGATAAGCAATTATCATAGTACGCACTTCAACAGATAATTCCTTCGTCTTCGGCATTGCATTGAAATATTCACAATAACTCTCTATTTCACTGTTTTCGCAACAAAAGATGAACGATGACTGACATAAAATTTATTTTCCATTTTGAATAACACATCCTAATATTGTAATTAGTTAGTACAATAACACAATAATGGTAATACCTTTCGGAAATGCAGGGAAAACTGTTAATACTGTAGGGATTAGCCTTATAATATTTATGGTATTTTTCCAATTTATGACACCTTTACGATATATCATAAACAATTTAAGATTTTTGTAGAAATTCATACGGAATTACTTCCACTAATAATATTGTTGAATAATTATAATACAGATTTTTCGAAAGACAATCCGTATTTTAGGAAACACATAAAATTGGGGTGGCAAATAAATATGACCGGTAGTGTATAAGAAATGATGACAAACAATGATAATTATAGAATTATGTATCTCTCTTCAACCTATTTTAAGCCATATCATAATAAATAAAAAGATAATAAACTGCCTTCAAAGCACAAATAAATAAAAAACTACAATATACATATGATAAAAAACATAGTCTAAAAAAGTTTTAAAAAGAAAAAGATCTACTATTCTTAGAATTGAAATATGGCGTCTAATACCGCATCGCTTTGATACAGTTAACTGACAAATATTGTTATATATTTGCCTAGATTATTCTTTGTGGAAATTTGATATGTAAAATATGAAAGCAGCCGAACTTTTCTCAATTTTTTATTAACAGTAAATACAACTCAATAACTCTTGTTTACATATAATTGTAAATGTACCGCGAATATTCATGTTTTAGAACGAGCACTATCGCGATCTTTATATGAGTTTCTCGTTCTTGCTCATAGGTTAACGGCTAAACTTTGTAACATTATCCTCTTTTAAAGATTAACTGTGCCGACAATATGGCGATTTAGCTCCATTGTAAAGTCATAAGCGGTCGGCATATACCAATTAGATTTACCCCGAACACTTCTTCGTATCCGATTAACCACGTCATTAATCTGCTTGATGACGATATGAGGTCCCTCCTAGACTTTTTGTAACTTGGAACTGTGTCCCTTTTCTCGACTTCTAATGTACAATCCAACGTTGTCATCTGCTTGAAAACTGAAAGCGTTAGTTCGCTGATCGTACTTAGTCTTCGTTCTGACACTTTTCAACATCATCCGTGTCCGCAGCTGAGCATGTATTTCTGTGATGTTAGTGTGATGCTAGGTCTCCGATATAGTTATTGATCTCTTGTGTGGTAACTCTAGATGTACCAAATATTAAATTGGCAGAAAGACAGTTCTCTTTCAAACAGAACGTTAGCAGATGTTTTGCCTATTATCTCATGAACAGCGCTGCACTACGCCAATAAAAACAGAACCAAGTATGTGTCCCAGTCTTTTTTATTTTCATTAACTACAGTTAGTAAATAATTTTCAGAGGTTCTATAGCGACGTTCAACCATGCTCTCCATTTGAGGGTGGAGGGGTGTTGTTCTTGTTTTGATGATACTCAATAATGGATAGACCTTATGGAACACTGCAGATTTTTTACATGGTCGGAATATAGCTTTCGTGGGATCTCAAATCTACAAGACATAGATACCAGAGCTTCTGCGGTTTTTAAAAACAGTCCATTTCCAGTAAAATGTATTAAATATTAATCTCCTTTAAACTCTATTTAGAACAACATTTTTATTATTTTTCATTAGAATTTCTTTTGGTTAGTTCAAAGTAATGTCATTGTTCTTTTCAAAAATAGAAATGGTTTTATCTTGCGCTATTATTGTTCATCGCTTATGATCCCTCTCCGGTAAATCGTCCCTTCACGTTGCCACTTTCTTTACACCTCTACACTCACTTAACTACAAACGCCTTTGACACTTTTATGTACTTTTCCACCGCATTAACTGATATTTTATACAGCCTTTGGACGGGTAAAAAACAATTTCATAATTTCTCTAGACACTACTGTTATTTCATTACGTTCCCACTCCCATAGATTATGTTAGACCGATTAAGTTTTTATTTTGTGAAGAAGAGAAACGCTCGCAGGTAAAGGGATACCTCCACTCACACACAACTGTTAATGACATGTTCTTGTGAAAATTAATGTACACATATTCTTTAGTATTTTAAATTTGTAAAGTATTATTTATAAATATATTAAAAACTATTACTTTGCTTCTAGGACAGAGATACGCCATATCGAGTAGCGCTGATGTTGGAATGGCTATTACGAACAGCTTTACGAACTATACGTACTAATAATATGGATACATGTAGTTCTTCATACATTTCTTGCATTGCGTCAATAATATGGACAGCTAATCAAATGAAAGTAGATTACAACTTAGCGGGAATGGTAACTTTGGATTTATTTGACGCTATTTATAAATTTAATAGAGCCGCAACCAAAAACATTCCTTTGAAATGCGCTTTAGACTCATTACTTTGTTCTCTGTGTTATGTTAAAAGTGAATTATTTCCACTACTTCTTCAAAGAATGGGAGTTTTGATTCCAAACTTATCCACAGATCATACAGCTTCAATATCAGATGATCGAAAAGATTCAGAAAGTATGACTGATGACACGAAACAAATATTTGAGAATAATTCAGAATGGTATGGACACCTTGTAATTAGTGAATTGCCATATCTCGATTTATCAAATGAACAATTAGAAACTATTGCATTGGTCAGTCGATCTCACACAGCTATTCAACAATTATTAGATTCAGGTTTGCCCAAATTATTAAATTCAGCTGTATTACAATTTTGCAATATGAAATCAGAAAGTAATTCATTAATGTCTAAATTGGATAAAGTAACAGTTATTTTAAAATTCTTTGCAAATGTAAGTGAGGAAAAACTTATGAGGGATTGGCTAGGATCAAGCGAAGGATCGTCCTTTTGGTTGCCGTTATTACAGTTTTTATGTAAACGATCTTATAACAGGAAAGCCGTTCATTCTGAAAATTTCGCACAGCTGGAAGAGGTTGTAGTAAGATTTTTGTCTAGAGTTTGTTTGTGCCATCCAAATAATCAAGCTCTTCTAGCTAAAGTGTTATGCGAAGTTATTGCACAACAAACCAGTGGTATTACAGGTTTTATGCGAAGACTGATTTTGCAACTTCTACTAGAAAATGAAAGAATACCTGTTAGTATAAAAGCAAATGAGACATTATATAAAAACTCAACGGTACTTCATCCATATTTACCTCTACATCCTGCATTTAAGCAAACACATGATCGTGCTCTTTTATATTTGGGCACTAATATTATGATAGGTGATATTTTAGTTCAGTATATTTCATTTTCAACAAATTTGAAATCGGAAAGCCCTAATAAAAAGGATCCAGGAGGAAAAAATGAAAGTTTTAAAAATTTGTGGGCTATGACTGTAGATTCTGATATAAGTATGGCTGCTGGAGTAACTGCCAAAGATAAAAGAGCCAAAGATGCAAAAAACCAAGTTACTGCAACGCCTCAATCGAAAAAAAAACGTTATACATCTACTGAAGGTTCAGTTAATACTGACAATTTCGATGGACGTGTTGTAAAATGTGATGCACTACCGGATCAAGTATTACCTGTTAATTTAACATTAGCTCAATTGCTGAGAATTATTGAAAGTCAAGGAACTACTACAGATTGGCCTTGTATTCATCTCACTATATATCAAAGTAAGGGTAAGTTAGCTTATATTGTTTGAAAAGTATAAATTGTCAATAAAATATTGCAGGCACAGAAGAAGAAAATCAAAAACTGAAATTATCACCTACACAAAAACCTTTAAGCAGTGCCTTACAAGTATTTAGTTCTTTAGGTGGATTAGCTTTGCTTGCTCAACATCTTCCTACAGTATATCCAGAAGCCATCAGAACATCTAATATAGAAAAAACCAACACAGATTCAACAGAATCTGACTGGGTAAAAGTCGAAGGTAATTTGTTTAATAATTTCATATTGTTTAATATAACTTAATATACAAAATTCTAGGAAGTGACGATATATATGAAGATCTGGAAGAACCACTTAGCTGTAGTACACCAAAGACCATTAAATCATCTGGAGTTATTTTCAATGTTCCTCCTCATTCACTTACAGCTTTTGGCTTATTTCTTCGATTGCCGGGTTACGCTGAAGTATTGCTTAAGGATACAAAAAAAGCATTATGTCTATTACGTTTAGTACTAGGTGTAACAGACGACGGTGAAGGTCAGTAAAATATACTAAATTTTTGTAATTATTCGTCGCTAATTTAAAGTTGTTTCACGATTTAAATCTTAGACTTGTTTAACTTATTAAACTATGTCAAATTAATGTTTTCCAAAATTTATCAATATAAGCAAGTAAATATTTTTTGTTTCTAAATTAATAACAGGAGGGGATATTTTTCAAACGTCCATTTCTGATTCTTTACCCACACTTCCATTTGAAGTTTTGAAGAAATTATATGAGGCCACGCCTTTAACAACTGACGATGGTAGATTACTTCGAAGAATAAGTATTAATATTGGAGTCGTACATCTTTTACTTGCTTGCCTTGGTGTATTCACTCATATAACCCAACCTAATACACAAAAAGAGAATAAATCAAAGGATGATAGAAGTCAACTATATTGGGCAAAAGGTAAGTGACTATAAACAAAGTAATGTCGTGAATACATTTCAAAACAATTTAAATTTAAATATAAATAATGAGCGTTATCAAATAAATAAGGATATTTTTAAAATTGATAAATATTTAATAAACAAGAACTTCAGAAAGGCATATTAGTAAACATTGACTACAAAGAAAATAAAGAAAACAATATTTAATTCAAAGTTATTATATTTATTATTAACTATGCTTGCATTTGTATGATTATGTGAAAAAAAATAGAGAGATGTAACGAAATAGTAATGAATGAACTTGACAGTAATTAACCCTTTGCACTCCATTGTCGCTGTATTTGCATTTGACATTAAAATGCTAACAATAAATCCACTGTCGCGGCTACGGCGACACGGTTGTTTTACTGACTCAGCGCCCTTAATACTTAGGTAAGCAAAATCGTCTGTGTTTATCTTATAGTGTTTATGATATGTTTATTATATTTACATTATAATAAGTGCTTTATTTAGTTTCTTATCGTTACAATTATAACGTTATAACCCTTCGTGTAGCGAAGATGGAAGGCGAAAATTTTGACAATAGTTGTGAAATAATTGATGTGGAAGATGATCTCGATTTTGCGTTGCATAGCGACGATTTAAGTGAAATACCATTAGAAGATCATTTAGGGACAGATATTGACGTAATAGTAGTTAGAAAAAAAGAAGAATTGAAATTATTGAATCTGATTCAGAGGGCGAAGATACACCGCCTGTACTTATATAGTGCTGGAGTTATTGGTATCCTCCATGAGTTACTAGACTGGAGTGTAAAGAGTTAAAATTTTTCTAGACAAATGTTGGAGTACGTTATTGGTACCGTATTAATTTACAATTACACAGGTTTGATATCCTCAAAGAGTCAACGTTTGCTTGTATATATTAGATGTAGTAATAGCCTCCTTTACAAAGGGCAGTTAAACTAGAAACAATATCACACTCTGTCAAGAAATAAAGTTGATTTACACTAAAAAGACTTTAATTTCAGCGAGTCCGATGTTTGATTCACATTTTTTTTACTCTCCTATCAATTATAATTGATAGTAAAATAAAATGTTCGTACTCTTACCTTAAACGCACCTGCAAGGTGCTGAAACTAGCCCAAAATCTAGGAGAGTTGTGGGGGTCCCTGTACATATAGATCTAGAAGGCACCACAGTGTTGCATTCCCTGAAAATCGTTTGCCAATACTGAAACAGAGGAATAAACGAAATACGTTCGATCACCCAACTGTCATTCAAAGGGATTTTCTCTTGTTTTTTTAATAAATTATATATGTTGGAGAAATAAAGGTACTGAATAATAAAAGAGGGAAAGAGATTCCAAAATTAAATGGAACTTAATAAAACAACCTAGACATATTGTACGGATAACAAACTAATAATATGAAGATCTGTAAGATAGATATAAAAAAAATAGTGAATCCTAGGTATCCCCAAATATACGTATATATGGTTCACAAGAAGTTATCATAATGACCATTAATTAAAATTGGTTACTCAAAAGTATAAATTAAATTAAATTATGTACTCTATACCAGAAACTGTTTATGATATGACGAAAATTATTGATGCACAAAATTACGGTATATTACAACATCCTTAATGAAAAATAGAAAACTAAGCAAAATAAGAAAATATATGATGTAAAAGAACAATACAAAATGCTGACTGTATAATGTAAATTTTTCATGTACAAAAAAACTCGTATATCGTAATACTTAACACAAAATAAGAAAATTTCTGATTATATAAAATAAAAAATAAGAATTTCTAACTGTTTGATTAATTAATTCAACTTTATATACAAATTGCAATTAATTAATTCATATATATATATATATATATATATATATATATATATATATATATATATATATATACACAGAGAGAGGAATGTTTTCCGATCAAGTGATCACTGTCGTATGAAATAAGATGTTAACAGGAGGTGCGATAATGTACTGTATACCTAACCTGTAAATAACAAATGTAAAAGCTGCCTGCGTAGGTTAACTAAGTGTAAACTTACATGGATGATGAAATAAATATGATAAATTAGCTGTTAGAACAATAACAAATAACAGCGGTAATATACAAGGAATATAACAACATCGGAGCCGTAGAAAAGACAAACTTCATAAGTCAAAAGTTAAAACACTTTTTATTATACATGAAACATGTGTACATAATGCACATGCTCTGCATACGCATGTTTCTATTTTTTTCACGATTCCTTGACAAGAAACGTAAATCTATTAGAAAAACGTTTGCGCTCTTTCTTTCCTTAATACCGTATTTTTTGTTTTGTATAAAATGAAATGTTCCTATTTTATGCTAAGGATTGATTAATACGCGATAGTTTTTTTGTACATGAAAAATGTATATTATACAGTCAGCATTTCGTATTGTACTTTTACGTCATATACTTTAATGTTCGTATTTTACTTGGTTTGCTATTTTTCATTAAGGATATTGTAGTATACCCTAATTTTCTACATCAATCATTTACGTCATATTATAAGGAATATCGGGTATAGATAGAGTACGTAATTTAATTTAATTAACATTTTTAAGTAAGTAATTTTAATTAATGGCCATTGTGACAAATACTGAAGGAGAATGTTAACCTATTAACATAAGTAAATAAGGTAACATTTATCAAATTAATTAGAAACTAAGTAAAGCAATAATATTATCGAAAAGGATAGTTAATATCGCTCTAACTTATAGCTGACGCTAGCAAATTGTTTTTATGTGTTATAATTTGACATCGTATTGTCACGTCTTAACTCTTTCAGGGTTGGTGGTCAGTTATCTAACCACCTATTTAAGAGTTCTCAAAACCACTGTTTGTGCCGTCTGATGCCAATTTGCCAAGCAATTCCTTTTTTTAAAGTCGTCGTTGATCGTTTAATTCGAAACTTTTACTCAAGGGTATGCGAGGTAGATTAACAGATTTATTTGAAAATGTGGAAATGTGTTGTTTTTCAACGGGACTTTCCCGAATGTAATAAAAATGCTCAGTGTGTTTATTATTTAACGGATTCGGTGTTACTCTATGGTATAGTGTCCGTTTAATTATTTTATAACAAAAGTATTAAAATATATTATATAATCTACGATAAATAAAGTAAGTAGCACGGTGGTTAGATTACTAACCATTGTGACTATAGTAGGTTTCATAAAATACATATTTATGTTGCATTATAAGGATGCCGCGAGTGCTTCATTTACTCAAACTGTTGAGATGTCACATCTATGCCTATTGTTTAGATTTCGATATATATATATATATATATATATATATATATATATACTGGCAAGGATAGTGGCAAAGTACAAACTGATCTCGGTGGTAAAGTTGTTCGACAATTTTGCATGGATCTGAAATTGAAAAATCACAAAGTCTTTATTTATAATTATTTCAATAGCTATGCCTTGCAGGAGACTTGTACAAAGATAACATATTTGCTTGTGGTACCGCAAACTCAAATCGTAAATATTAACCTATACTAAAAGAAGACAATGCTCTAAACAGGGGAGAACACGATTACAGAGTCAGTGACATTCGCCAGAGCGAACGATTTCTCGAAGATGCGCAAAATGCAGCACTAAGAAAAGTCCGGTGCGTACTATATGGCAATGCGGCACCTGTAAAGTCCCTCTAGAAAATATAAAACGTGTTTTTCAGATTTTCATAGAAAATAAATTTGCTTATATATTATACTAAACTTTTCTTAATGATTTGTTATGCCAACAGCCATGATGGTTAGTATGCTAACCACCCTAGTTTGTAAAAGCCCAAACGGTTTTTTCTTTTTTTACATGTTTTTCATAATAAATAAACGTTAATTAACCTAAAAATGCAATTGTTTTTATTCTGAAGTTACGTATAAGAAAGCGTGGCTGAAAGAGTTAAGCTATAATCGTTAGCAATTTGGTGTGGGTATATATATAACTTTTTTAAAATAGTAATTCTTAGTGACGCCATCTATTAAAAAATATGCACCGGTAAGGTAGATCTTCCACCAATGTTATGTCAAAATATCATGACATTTGCATCATTAGAAGCAGTGAAATTGCGCATAAAGAAACAGTGTATTTGGTATGGGTCGAAAAATGAATTTTGAACAAAGAGCAAATATCAAGTTCTGTTTTAAGCTCGATAAATCGTTTACTGAAACGTTTAATTTGACTAAACAAGTGTATGGTGATGCGTGTTTATCACGTACGAGTGTGTAAGAGTGGTAAATGATGACGAACATCCTGGAGCAAAAAAATCTGTGGTTACGGAAAGTAGCATCGAACTTTGGAAATATTTAATTCAATTATCGCGTATCCCAATGAAGATTTCGGCCCATTTCTGTTATCAGAAATGGGCCGAAATCTTCATTGGGATACGCGATAATTGAATTAAATATTTCCAAAGATTCAATTCATCGCATTTTGACGCAGCATTTGGGACTGAGAAAGATTTGTGCAAGGTTTATAGCACACAAGCTAACTGACTTCAACATTGTACAGACTTGATTAAAGACTCAAAAAAGGACGAAAACTTTAGGTATTCTTTGTAACTGGAAATGAGACGTGGTGTTTTCAATATGATCCAGAGAGAAGTCAAAAGTGAAGACAATGTTAATTTGTTTTTATGATTCGAAAGGCATAGTGCACAAAGAGCTTGTATCAACTAGTCAAACAGTCAATGCTATATATTATATTAGTGTCTTTTGGCGCGTATTCGTCGTGTGCGCCTTCAATATCGTGGCATTGGCGTTTGTTACATGATAATGCACCATCTCATCGGTCGACCCTTATCACTGATTTTCTAACAACAAATGGCATTTTAACTATCAAACATTCGCCGTATTCACGGGATTTGGCCGCCTGTGATTTCTATCTATTCTCTAAACTACATTTGCCAATGAAAGGACACCGTTATGCCGACGTCGAAGCCATTAAAAAGGCGTCGACAGCGATCTTGAAGGACATCTCTAAAGATGAACTTAAAAATTCATTCGACATGTTAATTGACCGTGCCAAACGTATTGAAGCGGAAGGCGACTACTTTGAATAAAGTAAATGCATTTTACCAATATAGTAAGCTTTTGTTTATATTTTTAAAAAGTTCGGTTTTTTTTTTTGCAACAGACTGTGTGTATATATATGTATATATATATATAAAGTCAGATCACACTAGTTATTAAAATGTCAACTATTTATAAAAAATGCTTAAAATAACTGGAAAGGAATATATTAAACAATAGAAAGCCATGAATTAATACCATAAATAAAAAATAATGGCTACAAATTAAACTACAAAATTAAATTAAAAGTAATCCAAAATAAGTAAATGCAACGATACAGAACCGTAATGATATACACAAAATATGAACGAAATAATAACTTTACTATTATGATCCAAAATGAACTAAAAGATAAAATGCACACGTTATTTGGCTAAAATTTCCAAACTAGGAGATTCACACAAATTACTTAATTGTTTTTCCACCAACTTCTCCGGGCATGGCATCTAATGATTAAAATTATTTAGAAAAGCTAAAAAACAAAATTCATTAAATTTTGGGTCAAACTAATTTGGAGATTTTAAATAATATGGCCATCGCAAGAAGTATAACTCTTTGAGCATACAATGTAAATTTTATTTTTGTATTAGTAAGCGTAAATCCTTAATTTTTGATCAGCGATTATAATATAGCATAGGCATAGCGCAGATATATACTGTATACGACAGGAGAGTTGTTTATAATATTTTATATAAACAAGATATTAAAATGGGAAAAGTATTTTTAAGAATTATATTCTTTAATACTGTTATTATTAGATTATGCCTGATGGTAAGCTTTGTATTAAAAACTATTTCTAACAATGATTATAATTTTATATTTCACTAGCTCACTAACTCTCGCAGAACTAATTGGAGAAACCTTATTCTTAAAATCAATTCATTTGAAAAGTTTATAAAGCAATGATTTTGTATATCAGGAACTTTGAATACTAGTAAATTAATTCCTATAATTCAATTTGAACTCTACAAACATTGTTTTATAACAAACTGAAATTTTTCTCGAACTGCAAATACTTTATTTACGTTTCAATATAAACAAAATAATTACATATAGAAATTATGTATTGATATATTCAAAACCACTACAAATAATATGGAGTGTAATTCCTAGATTTTTGTCTTATTTAACAAAATTATGCATCCTGTCAATATATATATATATATATATATATATATATATATATATATATATATATATATGTTTGTATATTTCTGCAGGTACTGGCTTTGGTACTGGTTCAACACAACAAAGTTGGAATGTAGAACAGGCACTACTGAAACAACGAAGTGAGGAAGAACATGTTACTGTGTTGTTACAAGTACTTTCTAGTTATATTAACCCAGCCGGAGAAAATGACGATGAGTTGGGCAATACTGCCGCTCTGCCTCTACAGTTTCCACAACTTCTCGCCAATAGTGCTTTGTTACCTGCACTAAGTTCTTATTTAAGAAATGATTCAGGTGAGTAAAAAAAGTTTTATAAATTTAAAATGTCAAATTACGTTTTCTTCAATCTCAGTTTTTTTATGTCCACGCACCATAATATTTAGATATTTTTTATAGTAAATAATAGGTTTAAGTTATAATCGTGATTGTAATTTATTTCTAACTTGTTTTGTAAATCTTGTTTACCCACATTTCTCTTTTACATCTCAGGTGCATCTTATAATTGACCAATATCATATCAATTCTACTCAGATCTTCAAATAATTAATTTGAATTTAATTTTCATTATTGAGATACTTTATTTAAAAATGTTTGCTATATACACTGCAAATGTTTGAAGTTCAATCTATTCTGCTCATAATAATGGCCTTATGCATTTATTTATTTACTCATCTATACTGTTGACAAATTTGCATAACGCCTATCAAAAATATTTAATTAGAAACAAAGATACGCATCCAACAATACAGTAAGTAATTACATAAATAACTCATCTGTGATGTAGCATCATCTCTCGCACACAAGTGATTTCAATCTCTTAAAAAATCCTGTCTTTCGTATTTTGTCTAATATTGTCTCAAAATCGATTATAAATTCTGAGTTCCATTTGCTTGGGGGCATAATGTATAGGTAACTCATTTGAAGAACAAACCATTCCAAAAACAGGATATAATTTGATGGCCTTTCTATTAAACGTCACACAATAGAATCGAAGACGAAACAATTACTTTAGGCGAAGTGTGTAAAGTTATGAACTGTTTGTTGATTATCTCCGAAGTATTATTATTGTACGGCGTAATTTCTATAACTAAAAACATTTTTAGGAATTACACTGCACCTTTTAGAAATGTTTTCAATTACAAATCGTGAGACATTTCGGTTTTAAAGATATGTATTGTATTTATTTCGAATATATAATTAAACAAAATTAACAAATGTTACACAGATAAACAAGCCATTTTAAATTATTTTTTACATATATAAATACACTATTATAATACCATAACTACTTACATTAAAAAAAATTTCAAAGTTTAAAATGATAATAGTTTAAGAAGCATAAATTTACACATTGTTTCTCACTTTCAAATGAAGCTGTTAAGTTATTTACATTCACGTGTCCTTTTCTTCTAGTAGTAACCTTTTGTAATTTTTCCATAGTATGTAATAATTTTGATACATTTTGTTTTTCAAATGCTTAAATATAAAGAAATGTAATAAAGATTTTTTGATTGATATTTATTATTCTATTTAAAAAAATATTCTAGCAGTACTATGTCTTCAATGGATTAAGGCTAGTTGTGGGACTTGTCTATTGTCCTCATAGCATAATTTTTATTTTTGATGATATAAATGTTAAAACATACATGCTTATTATATGAATGATAGTTAAATAGTTGACACCATGCATGGGTAGCGAGCCAAACTGATATGGATGTCTGTGACAATCTAGGCGGTCACCGACGTATATCCTAATGCAGTTTGAATAATAATAATAATAAGCAACATATTTTATGTTATTATTGTTAACCACTTACCTACGAGAGAAATATTGACAATCTTAATTTGCTCGACTGCATAAGCTTTCAGTCTTCTCGTTGTAAAAATGTTTTTGTATAGAGAAAATGATCGTTCCGTGTCTACTATTCTAATACAGCTGTGTGCAAATGTATTAGGCACCCCCAATGAAATTGTATTATGTAAACTCTTCTAATTTCAGGTAAACGGGCTTGAGGGATATACACATACATCTGTATAATAGGGTTTTAATGAGTTTCTTAAGAATTCTTTTATTACATAATTATTTATACGGACATTTTGTTTTTCACATATTAGTTTCTCCTCTCAACCGCTTGTAAGTAAAGTAATGAAGAAATATTGTATAATATTTTGTGTTTTTTTAGTGTTAGTTTATGTTGTGTATCTTATATTACCTAAAAAACGGCTGTTGAATGCAGCTGAGCGATCAAATAACGTGCTTTTAAATATCGAAGGCTTTACGCAATTTCAAATTGCTAGAAAGAAATGTTATGCTGACAATGCGTCGTGCAATCAACTTTAAAACGCTACAAAGACACTAAAAGCTATAAAAATAAACCGAAAAGTCGAAGAAAACTGCGTGCATCTGTAAGACATGACCGCATGACGACTAAGGGCAACCGACTTGCATGGTCGCATCCTTCACCGAAAGCCCTTTCTTACAGAAGAGCATAAGAAAGAACGACTCGAGTGGGCGAAAAAGTACGCAAGTTGGACCTTTACGGACTGGTCACGTGTGACATTTTCTGATGAATCGAACGTGAGAGGTGTTTCTTTATGCTTATTTATGCATTACTGTCGCATAAGAGAATTATCGACTTCATTCAATGGCAGAAGATGGATGTGGAAAATTGTTATTATCAATAAGACAATGATCTTTGCCATCGTGCACGGGCGACAATATAGTAGTGTGCCAGAAACAAAGTGCGTTTGCTGAATTGGCTACCACAATTGACCGACTTATCTCCAATCGAAAATGTGTGGCACATACTGAAAAGGAAGGTTGCTCAATACCATTGTGCATCAAAAAAATCAAATGTAACTAAAAATAAAGGGAGAATGGCAAACTATTTTTGCAGAACTATGCTACAAACTAATATTTACAATGCCAAAACACATTCGAGTAGTCATAAAGGCGCATTTTGTTAAAATATATATGTATATATATATATATATATATATATATATATATATATATATATATATATATATATATATATATATATATATATGTATGTATATTTTAACAAAATGCGCCTTTATGACTACTCGAATGTGTTTTGGCATTGTAAATATTAGTTTGTAGCATAGTTCTGCAAAAATAGTTTGCCATTTTCCCTTTATTTTTAGTTACATTTGATTGATATATATATATATATATATATATATATATATATATATATATATATATATATATATGTATATATGTATATATATATATATATATATATATATATATATATATATATATATATATATATATATATATATATATATATATATATATATATATATATATATGTATATGGTTTTATTTTAAACTCCAGTATTCCTTCTTTCTTTGCAACTTACTTTACTTGGGAGTGCCTAATATATTTGCACATAGCTGTATTTGGGTAGTTAAAATCTCCTGAGCCGAGCTAACGTATCTGTGGTAGAAGTATTACTGTAAATGTCTCTTAACCTGACAAAATCTGAATTTTTTCATAATATACTACGAAACTTTTTTAATACACGAACACTTATCTCGTCATTTAAAGTACATGGCACTGTTTCCACTTAAACCACCACTTTAATTTGATCCACTAATGCTAATGAAGTATTTGAATGATTTTTATGGCATTTGCTAGTACGATATAATTCGTATAAATAGATAAAATTTAATAGTTCCGTCATTATTAAATTTTCTCACTTTAATGGGTATTGATTCTTTTTGATTGAACTGTAATGTAAAAATTTTTCGAATAATAGGAAACTGCTTCTAGCCATTCTCCCGCAATTAACGTTAAGATTGTGGGAGATGCAAAGATATGGATTATTATTATTAGAGCTCAACCCTGCAAATAATATGAATAATCATATGTAGCTTAATATATGTATTACAAATAGCAATTATAAGCATTATAATTCCACTTTACTTATGAAAGTATGATAGTTTATAGCTTAATATTGTATTATATCGACGCTATTTATAAATTATATAAATGCATTCTTTTAGTATTGGATATGGCAAGGCACATTCCTTTGTATAGAGCGGCATTGGAAATATTAAGGGCATTAGCTGTTAGTTGTCAATTAGTAAATCTTCTGCTTCCACAAAAGTCTAGTAATGGACCATCGATTAGTTCACTCCTCAAAAACATGAAAACCTGCGTCGATACCTACGCTTCCAAGCTCAGGTCAGCTCAGACTCATAAAAAAAATTCAAAGTATGTTTTTATTTTAATTTTTCACGAAAAGTATGTTAATATGGACCTCCTTTTGTTCTTTCAAAAATATATTACATTATAATATGAACATGTTATATTCTTTACAGATTCAATGGTAAACCTGCAAGTGCCAAATATAAGTTCAAAACAAATGAACAACTAGAGGAAATGGAAAGGGATGAAGGATTAGCGATGCTTATGCCGGATATTCAATTGACAGCAATGTTAGTGTGTAGTGTTACTGAAAAATATGCGAGCTCAGAATGTGAAAATTCAAAAGATTTTAATCTAAACCGACCTCTTTCTGAATCTTCAGAAGAGAGATATTTGAAAGTTATGAAAGCATTACAATTTGGTGAGTATTAAATTTATTTTACTAAAAATTAATTAGTCATACTTTTTGTAATTGCTTTTTGCATATGGAATATGATATGCTTTGTCTAAGTCGCAATTGTTCAATACTCTTCGTTTCGGTAGATTTTTACAACAATAATGCAATGTGGTTTACGACTTGTATACTGAACACTAATTGGAACTTTCTATGTACGGTTTTGACCTGGTTCCGGTAAAATATATTCACTTGCCACAATTTATGTTAATAGAAAACATTCGTTTTTAATCACCGATCATCTTTTTGGAGAGAAAAATTTAATTTGTTGTATCGGAGGCTTTACGATAGCCAATAAACGTGGCACATTATCGGACACCTTAAATTCATGGAAATATTTTTGCCGGCTTAGTCTACCCTTGAAATTGTTAAAAATTACCGCTTAAAGATTATTGTTGCATTCAGTCATTATTACATTTCATTTTCGATCTATCATCTTTATTGAACTCACAAAAGATGAAATGAAAGTGTTACATTAACATTTGTTAGGTTTGGTTTAACACTGAGAAAATCTATTGTAATGAAAATTTGTATTTTAATATTTACTTTTTTCATAAATTTTTCCTAATTGAAATTGTTGTCGATATTGATCAGATTTAAAATCAACAATTTTTTTATAAATCACTTTCGCATAATTCATAAGAATAATTTTTGGATTTTCTTATATGCCAATTTACCTGAATTAATTTATATCAAACAGCGTTTAACATTTCCAAACCGTCGATATTTTTTTAACAAATTCCTACAATAACTTGTTATTGCATAACAAAATTTACAAATCATCAGTTAATTTATGAGTTGCTAAAGCACATTGTCAGTAAACGCCCTCAAATCATTAACAATACTAGCGCAATTAACACATGTCCAGACAAACCTGTGTTTAGTCTTTAGCGTTCTGATATCCGATATATCGAGATCCACACAAGAGTGATCAAATTTTTTTTTGTAATGCAAGAAAATTATAAAACATTGCAATGCTCTTTTGTTACTAAACCACAGCCAGCGCATTAAAAATTTGAGGGCATAGTGAAAATTAAATATATATTATTACTTTATTGTTATTGACTAGCCAATTCGTATAGTTCGCCATTGCTAGCAAGTCTTGTACAACTAAAACTACTATCCCAAAATCAGAGAGTTGTGAATATGAGTTATACACAATCATGTGCACGAAAATAGCAGTCCTAAATTAATACTTATAAATAACATTTACAACGGACAATTCTGATGCAGCTATATTGAAATTATTTAAATTGAGGGGGAATTTTCTAGTCATGCGTTGTTATCATTTGCCTATGCATTAAAATAGCAGTACCATAGCTGGTGGCACTAAGCGCAGACATACATATAAAGTTCTGTCTGTTGCAGAATAATTGAATAATAAATCATTCATTTCTGTTGTAATATGAGCCGAGCAAAACAATGTTCGTCGGAAAAAAGAGCAACTACACTCGTTCTACTTAATAGAAGCAAAAACTACAAGTTTATACAAAGTACACTCTCATGTTCTGCAAAAATGATTGCAAACGCAAAGAACTGGAGAAAAGTGAAAGAAAATCGTGTTGGTAAAAGGAAAACTAGCCCTAGAGAAGACAGAAACATTATAACTTGTGCAAAGAAGGTACCGTTCATAACTGCAGGTAAAAGTGGGTTACAGCTTTTTATAAGCACCTCTACTGTTAGACGAAGATTGATTCAAGTTGCGTGTAAGAAGACCTAGGAAGGTACCATTATTAAATAAAAAGCAAGTAGAAAGTAGATTGTCGTTTGCTCATAAACATGTACAGTGGGACGAAAAAGGGGCATAATGTACTGTGGTCCGATGAATCGAAAATAGTTTTATTTATTTCCGGTGCATACCAACTACATGTACGAAGACCACCATTGACAACATTTCAACTTCAGTACTGCTGCCTACTGGTTGCACAGTAGCAAAAATGCTGCAGGTCGCGAACGACCGCTCGGGGAGCTTTGGTTTCTCTGGGCAGCAACGGAACGATGCCAGCTAGCTGTCGCGGAGATCGTGGTTTGCTAGCTCGGAGATAGTTTCTGTTTTAATATTAATACAGGCGCCAAGAGTAAAAATTAAAGCAGGTATAATTGATCGTTATGTTTCTCAAAGGTCGTAGCTCTATTAACCTGTGAGTTGCCTAGAATTCCCACAATCTCGGTAGATATAACATTGATACAAAAGAAACACCCAGTTCAGTTCAGAATTTATTGAAGAAAAATAATAATAAACTCACGTTGAGAGGAGACACACGAAAAGGTTTAATATGTATATATGTAAATATGTCAGGTATAAAACAACATTTGCTAGAAAAAGCAAAACATTACTATTTCAAACCCCTCGATATATATATATATATATATATATAGAGAGAGAGAGAGAGAGAGAAGGAGAGCGGGGGGGGGGGGGGGGGTTACAAGCAAACTGTCTGACAGTTTCATTAATTGCATAAATTTAAATCAAGCTAAAATGTTGAGTTAATATATATATCACATACGACAATTTTCTTTAACTGATTAAATTGTCACAAAATGGCGACGCCTAATTCCAAATATATATACGCTCCCCGGACGTATTGAGACGAAAAGGGACAGAAAAGAACTACTTCCCACGACGTAGCGCAAATTCTAGGCGGCTCGACGTAATTCTGACGGAATCGGGACGATCGGTAGAATTATGCAATGGGAAAAGATATGGTGGCTGCTACGTTGTATCGTCGTAATTGCATATGCCGGTGCTAGGACCGGTATAAGAAGCCCTAAAACAACAAACACCAATAAGGGACTTGTACGTATATTTTCACTTAATTGGCAGACACATACCTGTAGATGTTAACGGGTTCTTAAGAAGATTCACTAATTATACTCAGTCGTTTTACTGATCAGACACACATTTGTCTAGCAAAAATCGAGGCGAGTGGATATCGTACGTCCACCCTCCTGCAGAGTTATCGTTCAAATGGGATCGAGGTCTAGGTACGAGGAAGACGTAACGGGGGTGTTTTGCATTCGCACTATGCACACCTGCTCGCTTACAAAAACTATGTCTTTTACGCCTAAAGAAAGTCAAGGTCGGCGTAAAACGCGCAAAAATATATTTATTTAAAACAATTTTAAAATTTAAAATGAATACGATATCTCAAATATATTTCCACATTACATTCATCGATGTCCATGGGCGTCCCTTCTTTCAATAAAACGGCAAGGTTTTATTTTAATAAATATACGATATGCAGAAATATCTTCTAAGCGAACACCAGTACACCAAAAAGACGATAAAATTCTCGTAAAGCGAAAGCATGGTTCGAAATAATGTTCGCGTTTTGGATTGACCGACACTATCGCTTAAATCGACAGACACTATCGACTTAAACCCCATTGAAAATTTATGGGTGAAGTAGAAAAGGACTGTATCTGCTGCTAAGCCGCAAAATATTGACGATCTGTGGAGAATATGCCAAGCCGAATGTCAATCAATTTCAGCGGGCACATAAGCAACTGGTGAATTCGTTGCCCCCAGGTGCTAAGAGGTAATAAACAATAAAGCTCAAGCAATAAAATAGTAAGTATTTCAATCCAATTAAAATGTAAAAATGACATTTGGTTAGTATTTTGGCATGACTGCTATTTTAATGCGCAATTATTTTCTTTCTTCTAGAATATTAAGTTTTATTTTCTCTTTGGTATTAAGAAACCTATTTATTTATTGTTATAGTTGTGTATCATGTTAGAATAAAGAGTTCAATAAACTTGAATTTCTTTTATTTAACGTATAAATTGATATTTCAGCAAATTTAAGACCACTACTATTTTCGTGCACATGACAGTATATGCTTTAATATAAGCATTCTATGAGACCAAAATGGACCACAATTCCATAACATTGAAAAAGTTTACAATGCAGTGCTAAAACAAACATTTTTGAGAGTATATGACTGAATCGTTTCTTCGCAATCACAATATTTTAAACCTATATGGAAAATCTAGTATTTAGATCAAACTTCTTTATACATTTTTGAATTTATTAATTTACTATGAAAATGACCGTACGAATAATGCTAGCGTATTAGTTGGCTATTATTATATCAGAATTTTCTTCAGAAATATATTTTACTTGTCTCAGTAGTGCGGCGGCCATAGATTTTATGGGCTGTATCAAGGTTCAAATCCGATTTATCAGAATATTTCAGATTCTTTTTTTATACATTTTTTTATAAATAAGGGAGGTGCTTGTATTCAATATGAGATATTTGTAATTTTTTGTCAACTACTCGTGTCCGCATTTACAAAAATTAATAGTAATAGTATACTGATTATCAATCTTTTCTTTAATATGATTCTTTAATCTTTTATTCTCTGTTTATTCACAATCGTCTGAGATAATTTCAATCTACAAAATTGTCACGCATTGAAAACGATAGATGTTTTGTTTTTTCTTAAGCTTTTCTTCGTAGAAGTGTATCATCGCATTTCTATATTTAATAGTTTACATACATAACGCAGTCATAAAACGCACACACATTATCATGTCAATATTACGATAGATATTTTACATAATGAATAATATTGGAAAATATTTTTCAAATATGTATAATTTATTAAATATTGTTAATATTAAAATATTATTTTTGTACTACAAAAATTAAATAATTTTTTAGATATCTTACCTTTTTTTGCTATTATTATATATGCTTTATTTTGCAGCTACCTATGAGATGATCCAAGAATTACCGGAAGGTGGATATAAATTTGTAATATCACATCATTTTGAAAATAATGCAAGAACCGCTGGAGATCAATCAAGTCCGGCTAGAGTGAAGAGATTGGCTCAAGAAACTGTAACATTAGTGACCAGTTTACCTTTAAGTTATAGTAGTTCTGTATTTGTACGATGTGATACAGATCGTTTAGATATAATGAAAGTGCTCATAACAGGTCCAGCAGACACTCCATATGCAAATGGTTGTTTTGAATTAGATGTTTATTTTCCGCCGGACTACCCTCAAGCTCCTATGATGATAAATTTAGAAACAACAGGTCATCACAGTGTTAGATTTAACCCGAATTTATATAATGATGGAAAAGTTTGCCTTTCCGTCTTGAACACTTGGCATGGGCGACCAGAAGAGAAGTGGAACCCTCAAACTTCCAGCTTTTTACAAGTATTAGTATCAATACAAAGTTTAATTTTGGTACCTGAACCGTATTTTAATGAACCGGGATACGAACGATCGAGAGGAACACCTTCCGGCACTCAAAGTTCGAAGGAATATAACGCAAATATTTGTCAAGCCACGGTTAGATGGGCAATGTTAGAACAAATAACTAATCCATGCCCTTGTTTTGAAGAAGTTATTAATGCGCATTTTTACCTAAAACGAGATGAAATAATTGAACAAGTAGAAAAATGGATTAAAGATTTAGAAAATGACATAGCTGAAAAACGTGCATCTAGAACAAATAATAAAAGATCAACGTTTTCCAGTGTAGAGAATTTTAAGAAAGTTTATCAACAACTTAAAGAAAAATTGTTAAAGCTGACTCCTCCATCAAATACAAGCAGTGAATTATTGATGTCTAATATGGAAGTAGAAACAACAAAAACAGCTATTAATTCTTTTCAAAATGAAACACTGGATATTGACAATGATGTAGATATGGAGAAAATGGTAAATGATATGTGTGAGTGATACGAATACTTTCACATTGATCAAGTGCATTTATTTTAATAGTTTTTTAATGTGCATTAATAAAATTTCCATTCTTTTTTAAGAGTCCTTTATTGCTTTATTTATAAATGAATCATGCGTTAACGTCCGTATATAAGTCTATATATAAATATATTGTTTAATTAAAGAAATAATAGTTAAATTGTTATTAAACGTGTAGATATCTAATACTTAAAGACAAGAAATTGTATTTTTTTTTACTAGAAAAGATACAATAATTATATACCTACAAATCTATGTGATGATTTAACACAAATGTAATTTATTCCCCAATAAATTATTTTCTTCATTCTCTCAGTTTAGAATGATTATTATAGTAAGTATTTTTTAAAAGTATTGTCTAAGTTGTGTTATTTTATTGTGATGAATATAATACTTCTTTTTAATTTTCTTGCTATTAAAAAAATCCTTATCTGTAAAAATATGTTGGAGTGTTATTTGTGTTAAAGGCCGATACAAGATATTGGACAATTTTTTGCAATGATCATTGTGAAATGTGTATGTATAGAAACCAAATTGTTTTAGAATGTGATTTTGTAAAATTTTAGAGTATGTTTCACTCATTGATCATTCGGATGTGATGTAAGAAGAATAAATATTTTCGTTTTCATTCGTTTTTTTCTTTCATACATTTATTAAACATAATACACGTGTGTAACACTTGTCAGGAATGTTTCCCCCTCTTTTTGATACTTTGTATTGTTGCTGCGTTGGTAAGGCATTTTCATAAGAACTAAAATGCAAAAGTGCTTATAAATTTGGATTGATTATAATTTTACAATAAAGCAAAACAATATTAAAATAGAATTTTTGTATTTTGAGAATATATAAAGTTTTAATTAACGGATAACCATTTTGACAAAATTAAACTACACTTTCAGTGTAATTCACTTGCTTTTTGAACATCTTTATTTTGTTTTGCGACTGTAATAATCTATGCAAAATGGAAAGTCTCTTATTTAATAAACGATAAATACAGTAATGGAATTGATATCGACATTTATAACGATGTGTTCAGAACAATTGTTATTAACATACCTAATTATAAATTAATGTGAAAAGTGGGATGTTTCCTCCTTTTGTTTTTGTTCCACAATATTTGATAAACCATGGCTATGTATTGTTGAAAGAAAAAGAAGTAAGTAACAAACGTATACATATTATTAAATATATTATTGACAATAATCATAAATATTACATCTATTATGCTTATGATTGGGTTTTACAAACTGTACATGAATAGTTACACACACACACACACATATATATATGTGTGTGTGTGTGTGTGTGTGTGTGTGTTAAGAAGAAAAATACATGCATGTATTTTTCTTCCGAGATTTTATAAGTAGCCTGTTGCAGTGAATAGAATAGAGCAGCTTTTTCATAGCCTTACGTTATTTTATTATTTGATATGTTTTGCAATGTGGAGTGTACATACGCATCTTACTCTCTTAAAAAAAAGTAAGGTGAATTGTACATCACTGCAATTGTTTTTAATTTAGGGACACTGTGTAATGCACGTGTTGGTGATGGACAAACAACACTAATGTGAATAAAAGAAAATGCAAAGGATGTTTATTTAGTAATATATGACAGGGATTCCCAAGCTTTATCAATACGCGGCGCACTTACAGGTTTCTGCTTATTCTCTACGGCGCCGCTGTACACACATAGAGAACCTCTGATCAATGGACTAAATTAAAATTATAATAAAAAGAGACAAAAAAACATGCTATTTATATTCTCATCTCTGGGACACAAATGACAACTATCCGCGAAGGGAAGTACAGCGAAAAATACTAGCTGTACTTTCACTTCTTAAATAATGAATTCAAAGATTTAAGTGGGAGCTTTTAATAAACCCTATAATTCTTCACTCGATACGTGGCTTAAGGTCAATAAATATGATGCGAAAGTCCATGACATTTTAGGCAAATGTGGTTTTTTGCAGTCGATGGGCACATGAGTTTGGTTTGATTAGTTGATACCACAGCACTTGAAATTTTGCATAATACTTGCTTTAATAATATTATTATTGTCAAACACTTCTATATATTTCAATTTCTTTGCCACTTCTATTAAAACGGTGATTTAAAAATTTTCTTCCTTAAAGAGCTGGTTATATTGTTTACTTTTAAATGACGACACATATTTAAAACATCAAAAAGTTTGAGCTTTTGTAAATAAAAGTAATTGTTCCAACAAATTATGAAAGAAGTCCTGCACCATGACGAATTGACATTGCAGTAGCAACGGAGTTACTGAAAACATGTGCAGTAAGTCTGACTTGCATTTTTTAAAAATTATTCGGATAAATACGAGATTTGTATTATAGCCAATGTCAGACACTATAGCCTTACATGTAACAACTCCATATTCTAGATCTACGTGAACAGGTACCATTGTTATAATATATTCAGCAGGTTGTTTCCAATTTACATCTGCACTTTTTGCAGAATCCGCCAAGGCATAATTTGCAGCCTGACATTTTCTATGTCCATTCATTTGATGGAACGCTATAACTTCATCATTAACATATATTTAAGTCAGTTTCAGTGCAGTAGTTCAGCCCTGAAGATGTCCCATACAAATGGGTACGAAATGTCGGCAGATATACAAGTGACGCGGTTCTAGCCCGGAAGCAGATATATTTAAGGTAATTTTATTGGAGACTGGTTAAAAACTGTAAAAAACCCCTTACCATATCAATGTTCGTACTCTGTATATATATATGTATTTCGACAACGAAGTTGTGGAGTTGGGTTTCGTCAGAATAAGCACGCAATTTTTTCTGTATGAGCTTAACCGCGGATCTAGGTATGACAGTGTGATTATCTGCTGATGATAACAACTTAGTTGTCGATGCGTATACATAGTGCGAACATTGATATGGTACGGATTTTTTATATATAAATACGTTTGGTAGTTTACCTACATTGAATTTGCCAAGTATGTTATATCCTAGTACAGTATATATGAATTAATATTAATCTTGTTAATTTATTTTAGATTTTTGTGAGGAATAAACCCAAGAAAGTTAATTATATCATTGTGCTTCTACTATGGTAAAACCGAATTATTATTCACGTGTTTGCAATTATTTCTTATATTTCAGTTTTTAAGATCCAAGTATTTCAAGTGTTTTCTTTTTTTGGAAATTGTTACTAAACCAGAACCAAGTTTTATTCCTGATAGCATATTGGAAGAAGAACCTGCATTTTTAGCAGTAAATGCAACTGTTCCACCCAGTATAGGTATTAATAAATATAATATAATTCTACATAATTTAACTAAATGATTATAGATAAATTGATTAAAAAGTGTAGTTACAGAGCTTTCATTTTCCTTTATCAAGTTATGGAATTTATAGAACTTATTAAGGTAAAAAACAGCATTTATTTGTACTGATATTTTAACTTAATTTAGTATATTAACATGTGTATATTATATTAGGTGCGCAACTAAGTTCTTGCTGTTTTTTTTTTGATGAAAATGCAACTTTATTATGAAAAAAATGTTTACAAATGAATCATTCAAAATATTGCCCATCGCTAGCGACTACTTTTTCCCATCTTTCTGGCAGAGCCCGAATACCGTCACGATAGAAGTGTTTGTCTTTTGAGGCTATCCACGAATCAAGTCATTTTGAGATGTTTTCATATGAGCGGAACTGCTGATTAGCCAGACCATGTGCCATCGGACGGCGCAATATCTGGGGAATATGGCGGGTGGGGTAGGACCTCCCATTTGAGCGTTTCTAAGTAGGTTTTAACGGGTTTGGCAACGTGAGGCCGAGCGTTGTCATGCTGTAGAATCACTTTTTCGTGCCTCTGCTCGTATTGTGGCCGCTTTTCGCGCAGTGCTCGGCTCAATCGCATCAATTGAGTTCAATACCGTTCCCCAGTGATGGTTTCGTTCGGTTTCAACAGCTCATAATAAATAACATCGCCCTGGTCCCATCAAATACACAGCAAAACCTTCGCAGCGTAAATATTCGGCCGAACCGACGACGTAGAAGCATGACCGGGCAGTCCCCATGACATTGTTTTCTTTGGGTTGCTGTAATGAATCCATTTTTCATCACCCGTAACGATGCGATGAAGAAAACTCTTCCTTTTTGGCGCTGGAGCAGTTGTTCACAGGCGAAAAAACGACGCTCAACGTCTCTTGGCTTCAAATCATAAGGAACTCAAGTTCCTTGTTTTTGAATCATTCCCAACGCATGTAATCGCTGGGAAATTGCTTGGCGGGTAACTCCTAATGCTGAAGCAAGCTCTTTTTTCGTTTGGCACGGATCCTCATCGAGCAACGCCTCCAATTCAGCATCTTCGAAAGTTTTTGGTCTTCCTTCACGCGAACGGTCGTCAACATCGAAATCACCGTCTTTGAAGCGACGGAACCAATCACAGCACGTTGTTTCACTTAGAGCAGCATATCCGTAAACTTTTTGGAGTTCTCGATGTGCTTCAGCCGCCGTTTTCTTCGAATGAAAGAAGAAAAGCAACACTTCTCGCAAATGACGATTATTTGGCACAAAACATTTTCACACAATCAAAAGTATATGACGCATAAACAAAATCACTAATGTGTCAAAGCGGTTTGTTTACCATATAGCTATGCTTGGTTCATGACATAGACAACAGATTTATGTACTGGATATAGACAAGAATCTCAACCAATCGATGCCGTTATTTAATTGACACTGGCACCACTAGCGGTGAGGGAGATGAATTAATGTGAATGGCGGCGATTTTAAATAATTTCTGTAATAATTATTAGTGATAGTTATTTCTGATACAAGTGTCAAAAGTGGCATTTCATCTTGTGAGTAGGAAACGAGCATGGAGTGTAAGTTACGCAAACCTACAAACAAAATAAAATGACTTTTAACACTCATAATATACATTTCACGTGCGACTTATAAATTTAAAAAGAAATTCTCGGCTGTCTTCGATAGAATTGAAGAGCACGTCAAACAAGCCATATATGTTAAATTGATGGGAAACTAAACTTAAAAGAAACAAAAGAAATACAAAAAAAAACATTGAATTGTCTTTAGTGTTAAAAGTAGGTAATTTCTTTCAGTATAGAATTTAAAGCACAATTTTTAATTCTGCTACAACGAATTAGAGATGCCCATTTTGATGTCTACCATACAAAAAAAAAAAACATTTGCATAAGGAAATACTAAAAAAAAGGAAAATGTATTGATAAAATTTTTATTTACTACACTTCCCAAGGAACAATTTTTAAGTTTCGCGGAAGTTTTGAGTTGGTAGGAGTAAAAATAAAGGTTAGCTATGATTTCAATTCATTCAAGAAATTAGGAAATAACATGTTTTTAATGCGTACGGTTTTCGTTTTAATTTTGATATATACACCTTAATTATTAATATTCATGCTGTAATAAAATAAAATATAATTTTAGATGTAATTTTTTCCCGCGAAATTTAAAAATTGTTCCTTGGGTTTATTACATTACACCAACATTTTAAGTGCTCTTATTTTACTATTTCTAATCTTAAACTTTTTATATCTGTCATGTGCCGCTTTCTTAACAACATCGTTTAACTGAAAAGAGTATTTACCTTTTAGAATTAAATTAACATTGTTTACATATGCATAAATGTAAAATTTTAAGAAAATGTTAATAAAAATGTCAAATAAATTATGTTTTCTACAATGAAACGTATTTATAATATTTTTCTTCATTATGTTGTAAAGTCTGTCTTTTAACATATTCAAGTGGCAATATTTTGAAATGTAATAATCTGCGATTTGTTCACATTGATTAAAAAGTATTGTGAAGTTAGTTTTTGGCCGCAAAAGCGGCTATATATTATGTATTATATTATATATTATGTATTATTGCAAATTACTTGGAAGATGTAAGGTTGGAATACTGTCACACTTTATATTTGTCTTATTGTTGCATGTTGGAAATTTGTCATGTTCAGAAAAGTGCTTATCACACACACGATAAGACTTTCTTTTCTCAAACAAAATCTTCCGATTGATAGCATCACACCATTTCTGAAAAAGCTAAAAAGAAATACATTATAAAGGTTTCTGTCAAAAATTAACGGTAGCTGTGGAACTGTTCATTTCACCAGCCACTTGCATTTGCATATATAAATAATAAAGTTGTATCTGGAATGATATTCTCACTTTGATTCTCACCTCATAGTCTTTTGGTAAAACATGCATTATGGATGTTTTTGAAGTCTCTTTGCAATTCGGCACACAACACGATCCCGCGCCCATTTTAAAGTCTTAAACACCACAATAAAACTAATAACTAATTAAAAAGAAAAACTAGAACAAGAATTCTTAATGGACACTAATAAACTAAAGTACGTAATAAAGCCAAATGGACGCGGCTAACAAATAAACATAACTATAAAAACTAATCACTAATTAATAATAAACTAAAACAAGAACACCAAATGGCCACTAATAAACTAAATACGTAATAAAAGCAAACGGCTAACAAATAAATATTGGGTCTGGGAAAAAGTTCGTGGCGTTTTTCCCGATAGATGGCATTGGTTGCCGATAACTAAAGAACAACAAGTCACAGCGACACCACCGACGGCTCGTCTTTTAGATGACCTTCCGAACGTTAGTTTGAGCGTAGAAACATTGTAATCGGTGCAGTGGTTGGAAAGTTATTCGCACTTGAAAATGGAGAAGAATAATGAGAAATTTCGCTATATTCTGCAATATTATTATGATAAGGGGAAGAACGCTGCGCAGGCTTGTGATAAAGTTTGTGCTGTGTACGGTGAAGGTACTTTATCGAAATCTGTTGCGCGGAAATGGTTCGCTCGCTTTCGTTCTGGAAATTTCAATGTGAAAGATGAGTCACGCTCCGGTCGTCCAATCACTGAAAAATCTGATGAAATTCTTGAAAAAGTCCAACAAGATAAGCATATCAGCAGTGTCGATATTGGCATGGAGCTAGGCATTGACCACAAAACTGTTTTGAACCATTTACACAAAGCTGGTTACAAAAAAAAGCTTGACGTATGGGTTCCTCATGAGTTGAGCGTGAAAAACATGATGGACCGAATTAACATCTGCGATGCGCTGCTGAAACGGAATGAAATCGAGCCGTTTCTGAAACGTTTAATAACCGGAGATGAAAAATGGATTACGTACGATAATCGGAAGCGTAAAAGATCGTGGATAAAGGATGGTGAGCCGTCACAAGCGTTCGCTAAGCCAACATTGACGCCAAAAAAAGTGATGCTGTGTGTATGGTGGGACTGGAGGGGAATCGTCCACTACGAGCTACTTCCAACTGGTCAGACGATTGATTCTCAACTCTACTGTGCACAACTAGAGAGATTACGCCAGGCGATTGAAAGAAAACGGCCCGAATTGATTAATAGGAAAGGTGTTGTCTTCCATCATGACAACGCCCGACCACACACTTCTTTGATGACCCGTCAAAAATTGAGAGAGTTTGGTTGGGAAGTTTTGATGCACCCACCTTACAGTCCGGATATAGCACCCCCTGACTATCATCGGTTTCGATCTCTGCAGAACTCTCTCAATGGAATTAAGTTGGTTTCAAAAGAAGCCTATGAAAACTACTTGATTCAGTTTTTCGACCAGAAACCACAGAAGTTTTTCACCGATGGGATCATGGATCTACCAAAAAAATGGCGAAACATTGTCGATAATAATGGAGCATATTCGGTTTAAATGAATTCGTCCACGCGCCATGCGGGGACCAGTTGAATTTTACTGAAAAAACGCCACGAACTTTTTCCCAGACCCAATATAATTTAACACCACGAAAAGATTAAATTACGTTTGAAAATTGAAATAAACTATGAACAAAACCAGGAATAAACCAGAATTGAACAAAGAAACAACGTGCTCTATCACTCACAAACTTCGGAATAACTCGGTATTCTACGGCACATATGCCGGGAATTTTAAATTTTTGTCTAACAGCGGTGAGAGAGAAAACTAACGTTTGAATATATGGAACATAACAAGGCATGGTTCATGAAGTTTTGGTTATGTCACAATTGACTAGCACTTACTACCGGGGCCATCTCTTAAAAAACAGCGAGAACTTAGTTGCGCACCTAATATATTTATAGGTAATCAGATTTTCAAAATATTGCACATACATTTTTGTAACATTAAACTAATAAATTTTGATTTAAATACTGCAACACATTTTTTTTATTGATACAATTATCACAACAAAAAATATGCCTCGAGATTAAAGATGTACACTGGATGATAAAATATTTTCTTCATCACTATTAAAGTACAGTCTAAAAGCTTGGAAAAAGTATTTGCTTTACCTTCTAGGAGGTTATGGGAATACCATTACCAAAAGATGATATACAGGTTGGTAGAAAAGTTTTGAAAGCAAAAAATGAAACTGAATTTTTAAATGAAATTAGTTTTTTTATTCAATGTAATCTTCCTCAACTTCAATACATTTATTTCACTGATCCTCCAATAATTTTATGCCATCTCTGTAATGATTTTCTGGAAGCTCTGCAAAATACTGTTCCGCGGCTGAAATAGCTTCATTCGATGAAAAACACTTTCCACGAACGAATTGTTTCAAGTTTCTGAAGAGGTAGTAATCACTCGGAGCCAAATCTGGTCAATACGGTGGTTGTTCAAGCAATTCGTACATTAATTCATTCAATTTAGCCATCGTCAAAACACTTTTGTGTGAAGGCGCATTGTCTTGATGAAAAAATTTTTTTTTTCGCTAAACCAGGTCTTTTTTCGCGAATTTTTGCATCCAGTTGATCTAAAAGGTTACAATAATACTCTGAGTTAATTGTTTTACCTTTTTCAAGATAATCAATCAATAAAATTCCTTTTGCATCCCAAAACACTGATGCCATAACCTTTTTTGCCGATCGTCCTGACTTCACCTCTTTCGGAGTTGGAAAACCAACCGTAGTCCACTGTAATCGAGTGCTCCCAGATCTACCGTTTTTTCGGTAGATCTACCGAATTTGAATTGCATCTACCGAATTTGGATTGCATCTACCGATTTAAACGATAATTCTACTGAAAATCCAATTTTGGTTCATATGTCCATACTATATTTATATCTTACTTTTTTAATATAAGAAATTTTTTGTTGATCATTAATCATAATAGTTATGAAGCGATGCCAAACACCGAAATTACAATTAGTCACGTATGTTCGTACTAAAAATTGTTGGCGTCGGGATATAAGAGTAATAAACAAATAACTGCTGGCCCACAAAAGCAAATCTGAGAAAATATTTGTCTACGTTATTTTATGTTTAGTAATATGTCACGTCGCACATTCATTATAGAAGTGGATATTCTATGTAGGTACTATTTCATTCGATATTAATTAGTATAAGCTTAAAAATATTACACATGACAAGCCAAACATTTAAATTGTATACACAGTTATATAGTTGTGTTGTAGCTACATGTGCTTTTTAAGGTAAATTTTATAAATATCAATATCTATTCCTATATTACTCTATTTAATTATATTAACCTAGGATACATGCATTATTTATTAATTTTGTGTAATTTTGTAAATAAATATGTTTGATATATTATACTTTGTTTTAATATATAGATTTGTTATATTATAAATAAAAATTTAAATCTACCGAAAAATTGCAAGCTAATCTACCGATATTGGCCATAATGACTTGGCAGCACTGCTGTTTCAATTTAGGATCATGGTAGATCCAAGTCTCATCCATAGTTATAAAACGACGCAAGAAATCGGTATTATTCCGCTTGAAACGCACCAAGTTACGCTGAGAAATTTGTTTTCGATCCAGTTTTTGTTGAATTGTTAACGAATGCGGCACTAACTTTCCAAACAGCTTTTTCATATGTAATTCTTCATGTAAAATATGGAGTACTCGTTCGTCTCAGATGCCTATGGTATAAGCAATTTCACGCTTAGTCAAATTCGGATTCACTAAACATATTATGTACTTGCTCAATAATTTCTGCTGTTGTTGCAGTTTTTGGTCGTCCACTACGTGGTTCATCTTCAACGCTTGTATGACCACGTTTAAACTCTAAAACCCATCGATGTACTTTTGGAAATGAAGGAGCACATTCCTTTAACACGTTCACCATTTTTGTATGAATCTCTGTTGCTGATAAACCTTCCAAAACAAAGAATTTTATCACAGCGCGATATTCAGTTTTTTCCATTGTTAAAAATACACCGACATGTCTACTTCAAACGGATTGCTAACAAAGAATGAATTGACAGATCGAGATAAAATTTTTAGTGTGTTCATATGACACATGAAATATTAAATTGGTGTATGAATTTTGATTCCTCTACTGTTTAATAGGTGTCGCTTTCAAAACTTTTCTACCAACCTGTAAAACTATTAAGATTTTAGTTATTTCAGAAAGATATTTAGCCGACAATTTGACCAAAAAATGTTGGGAATGTTTATATTATATTCGATTATATTCTCAAGTGTGCCATAAAAGTAATTTAAAAGTCATAAATCTACAATTAGTTAAATAGTCGAGTTTTGTAGAATGATTCCAACTGTCGCAAACATTTAAAAAATATCTTTTTAGAAATATTTATTTGTACATGTACCTATTTGAATTGAAGATGTAAACAATATTTTACATAGTAAAGTCAGCAAAAAATATCAAAAAGTAGGCGTACTTAAAATCGATAAAAGTGAAAGGAAAATCTGTGTAATTAAAGAAATGTATTTATTAATTTTGCATTAATAAATATATTTATTTATACTATCTATTTGTATCTTTTATAACCTTTTCTTACTATTATGCATTACTAATTTTTAGTAATTAGTACTCGATTCATTTATTACTAATTAAATATATTGCATTGGTATTAATATTTTATATAACTATACTATTTATTGACGCGCGCTAAAAATAGTTCGTACTGGCGGCACTTTGGCGTTTGGGCATGTATACACTTAGCATAAACAAACCTACATCTGCATGGTTCAAACCAGGTATGGACAACCTTTGATATGTTGTGGGCCAAACTTTAATGTGCAAATACGTTCGCGGGCCGCGGTTAAAAGTAGTGTTCATAATTTTTAGCGATAGACAGACATGAAATAATACGACAATGTGTCGCAGGCCGGATCAAATCTTCAGCGGGCTGGTTGTTGCCCACATATGGTTTAAACCTTCGAATAGGACACCAACGACACATATACGTCGTCACCAACAATTACATTAATGCAATAATGAAACGGCGGTAAATTCGTAACACATTCACATATAGCATTTATGTGACAATTTATACAATATTTTAAAATCCGTTAAAAGTATTAAGTTAATATAGATTGAATAATCTCATATCTCCCTCTCTCGACCAATACATAAACGTATTGACCGACAAAGCAAGAACGCTTCTATCTTACAGATCGGAGACTATGTTTCCAGTGTATAATAGACAGAAACTTACATCTAGGCTTTATGCCAATTAATTAAAGAATGTTAAAAAGGAATCATTCTATTATTAATAACACCCTATCAACTACATATGTTTCATCGAATACACGAATCGTCAGGTTGATTTGTGTTATTAATGAATAATTCCTTCAGAGAGTATGTCATATCTTTCGATACAGAAAATAATGAATAATTCATATCTCCCTCTCTCGACCAATACATAAACGTATTGACCGACAAAGCAAGAACGCTTCTATCTTACAGATCGGAGACTATGTTTCCAGTGTATAATAGACAGAAACTTACATCTAATTATATAATAATATAATAATAAATAATAATAATAAATAATAATAATAGATGTAAGTTTCTGTCTATTATACACTGGAAACATAGTCTCCGATCTGTAAGATAGAAGCGTTCTTGCTTTGTCGGTCAATACGTTTATGTATTGGTCGAGAGAGGGAGATATGAGATTATTCATTATTTTCTGTATCGAAAGATATGACATACTCTCTGAAGGAATTATTCATTAATAACACAAATCAACCTGACGATTCGTGTATTCGATGAAACATATGTAGTTGATAGGGTGTTATTATTAATATAGATTCTTTATTTTTACATTTTCTTATGAATACAGTACACATATTAAAATGTTAGATATATAAAAGTTGTACCTTAAATCAGATTTTTGAATAGCAATTACATATGTTAGGATTTTAAACTGAAAATTAAACAATTAACTAAAAAACAATTATATTATTTTGATGATTTACTATATTTTGTTGTATTTGTTAATATAAGCAGGTATATACCGTGAATATATTTTATAATGCAACATGCACATACATACACTAGTTGCTAGAGTAACGTAATAATGAAATGACAGCAATGTATTTTAGCGTGTATTTTATTTTGCAACATAGGATGTGAAATACAGTAGTTGAACAAAATTTAAAAACTAATTTAACAAATTTTCAAAAATGTCACCATTGACGGCCAGACAGTATCCTAAGCGATTGTAGAATTCATTTATTGTATTTTGTATCTGCTCTGGAGTTATTTCTCTTGCAGCAACTCGTATTCTATTTTTTAATTGGTCAATATTGTTTAGAGGTTTTCCATGAAAAACTTTATTTCTGATACATGACCAAAGAAAGAAATCGTTTGGAGACAGGTCTGGTGACCTTGCGGACCATTCTACTTCTCCTCCACGGCCTATCCAACGGTTTGGAAATCTTTGGTTGAAAAATGTTCTAACCATATGAGAATTATGTGCCGGCGCGCCATCATGCTGGTACCAAATCTCACCATCAATATTTAAAGCGTGGAGGGCTGGCATAACTCTGTACTCAAGTAATTCTAAATATTTTTCTCCTGTAAGAGTACCCTCAATAAAAAACGGTCCTACAATATGGTGTCCAATCAACCCAGTCCAAACATTGACTTTCTGTGGCCGCTGAGTCCTTGTGATATGATATCTATGCAAATTTTGTCTACTCCAGTAGCGGCAGTTCTGTGAATTTACTTCACCATTTACATAAAATGTTGCTTCATCTGTAAAGCAAATTCTGCGTAGTAAAGTATCATCATTATGAAGCTTATCCAACATGATTTCACAAAAGTTACTTCTTTCTGCATCATTCGCAATTAGTTCCTGATGGTTTTGAAAATGATACGACTTAAAATGTTCTCGTTTTAGTAGTTTATGCACGGAAGATTTGCTTACATTTGTAGTTTGTGCTAAAGCTCTTGTGGAGAGCATATTATTATTTTCTATTGTTTGTAGAATTTCATCTCTTTTGGCGTCAGTAATAACATATTTTGGCCTATTCTTTTTTTTATGATTAGGAACGATGCATCCATTATTTTTATACTTCTGTACTAACCTACTTATTGTAGTTGGACTCGGTCTTGGACGGTCAGCATATGTAATTTGAAACAAATCTGCTACTCTCCTCAAACTCATATTCAAGTTATACCAGTTCACTAATAACAGTTTTTCTTCTACACTATACATACCTCAAAAATAGAGTAACTTATTTTGACATCCTATGTTGCAAAATAAAATACACGCTAAAATACATTGCTGTCATTTCATTATTACGTTACTCTAGCAACTAGTGTATGTATGTGCATGTTGCATTATAAAATATATTCACGGTATACGAGGATAGTTTGACAGCTACTTAGAATGGAAAAGAAAAACGAATTTTTTAAATGCAAAATAATTTTTATTTTTCAATATATTCTCCTAAAAGAGCTATACATTTATTCCAATGGTGCTCCAATGTCCTTATGCCATCTCTAAAATGCGATTCCGGAAGGCTTGCAAAATACTCATTTACGAAGACGATAAGCTCGTCGTTAGACGAAAATTTCTTTCCACCTAGTGCCGTTTTCAATTTTGGAAAAAAGTGGAAGTCTGAAGGGGCTCGATCCGGCGAATAAGGCGCATGCGGTACTAATTGGAAATGCAACTCGTGAAATTTGGGCATCGCAACTGTGCTGGTATGCGAGGGAGTGTTGTCTTGGTGAAACAGAATCTTTTTCTTTGCCATTCCTGTCCGTTTAACACGAATCTCAACATTTAATTTTTGTAGAAGTTCTACATAATATTGTCCGTTTATTGTGGCACCTTTCTGAAGGTAATCAATGAGCAAAATTTCCTTTGAATCCCAAAAAATTGATGCCATCATCTTGTTTGCCGATAAAGTGGTTTTCGCTTTCTTTGGAGGTGCGGAACCACGTGCTAACCATTGTTTCGACTGTTGTTTAGTTTCGGGTGTACTGTAGTGTATCCATGTTTCATCGCAAGTAACAAATCGTCTACAAAAATCAACCGGATTCCGCTTATAAAGGTCCAAACACTCATTGGAAATGCGCAAACGAGTGAACTTTTGATCAGTCGTAAGCAATCGCGGCACCCATCTTGCCGAAAGCTAGGAAAGGCCCAATTCTTTCGTTCAAATGTGGTGTACGCGTTCTGTTGAAATATTTACCATGTCTGCTATTTCTCTCACTTTGAGTCGTCGATCTTGCGTAATAATATTATGGATTTTCATAATCATTTCCTTAGAAGTCACGATTTTGGATGCTCCAGAGCGCGCTTCAACAACACAGCTTGTTCTACCACGTTTAAATTCATTTACCCATCTACTTATTGTGGCGGATGATGGAGCAGATTCACCTAATGTTTCCCGTAACTCATCTTTTATTTCGGTAGTTTTCATACCCTTACGAAATATTTAATCACCGCACGATACTCTGCTTTTTCCATTTTAACAAAACGACGTGTTGCTTCTTTTTCAATCGGCTGTCAAAAATAAACTAATCAACCGATTTATCTAAATATCGGAATGTAAACATATAAATACGCAACCTAAATTACAGCGCATTTGTTTTACCAATCAGAGCGCCACCTATGTGTTATTCTCACTACTTGTCAAACTATATTCGTATATATAGATAATAAAGATGCTCGCTAAAATTTGTTCCAGTGCTATAAAAAATATCTTGTGTTTTTAAATAAACTATATGTGTTTATTTCTCAAATTTACTCTAATTTAATATAGCTATTATATGTATTATTAATCTTACCGAGAAAAAAAAATGACTCAAAGGATACATACTTTTTTCGTGTTGTGAATTTATCACAATTGGAATACTAGTATTGACTTTTAAATGAGTTTTGTGGGGTGAGGCTTCTTCATTTATGTTTTAATAATCGTATGTGACATTCCAATTATATATTAGCATGGGTCTGTTCATGCTCAATATTAGATGCTTCTACTCCAATAAGTTTTATAAAAGGCAAATATTTTTTTATTTTCTAAATGCCCTATTCTGCTCTCAATAGAAAAATAAATAAACAGTCGTATTCTCATCGTAAACAATTCCTTTGCTTGACCTCCAGCTCAAAAAAACTGAGTGGGGGGGGGGGCTGTGAATAAGCCACAGTATTGTTACCCTGAAAACCGCTAGCCAATACTGAAGGAAAAGGAGGATAAAAAAACTTTCAGTATTTAGTTAATATAAAATACAAAAAAAAAGAAAAATGAAACAGTATTGAAAGCGTATTGTGCTAGTTAGGAATATCTTACTAAACACTGTGTTTAGAAATATAAATCAACTAAATAGATATTAAAAAAAAAAGAGGAATATCTAAGTTATAGTTTCATCATTCATTCCCACCTGTACGTTTACACTAGTCATATAAAATGTCCTTTATATAAGTGCTACTTAAAAAAAACAATAACAGTAAATCATATAAGAAAATAATGTTCCGTGTACTATTGAATCAATAATTATATTAAAACATTGATTATGTGAAGTATAACTGATTGTGGTCTATTAATCAAAAGATAATGCGACAAAAAAACTATTGTAATTAGCGGTTTACCAATTAACAGTCAACTAGCACAGATAACCAACTACGGCTAACCGTCTAACGAGTCCTTAATTAAGTTAGAGTTAGCAAATATATGAAGATAATATTTGAATAATGAGTAATTTATTACCAAGCAAATCAGAGTTATCAAATTTCGTAAAAAATATTTAAATAGGGAACAGTTTATTAACAAGTCCTTAAATAAATTGAGGCAAATCAAATAATCTGGCTCGTAGATTTCCGCGGTCATTGTCCATACCTTCTTCATCTGGGCTAGAACCGACGTTTCGTCACCACTTGCATGGGCCATATTCAGGACTTAACCGTCGCGCTGAGACCGGTGTTAGTCTGTGGTGGATGAGTTTATATAGGGATATTGATCACGTGTCAATGGAGCGTTACGGTTACAGTTGAGAAGTTTGGAGATACAGAATTGCCACGCATTGTGTAGAGAATAACCATCATGATTTAATTTATTTAGGTGTATAGAAGTCTCTATAGATTCGCAGATTCTTCGGCTATAGTAATGACTAGTGCGAGACAGAGTTTTAGTCGAATCGAAGTAGCCCTGTTTCAAGCCTAATCTCAATAAGTGTAGAACCAACTACGCGCAGCAGCCCGGTACAACGCTCGTGCTCTAAAACACAAGTGCCAACAGACTGCCTTGTTTCGTCAATGTATACACTGTCGCACGAAAGAGATAATTCTAGTGAAACCCATTCTTTTACTAAAAATTGGTCTGCAAGTTTGGAATTGGGTTTAAAAATGATTTTGATATTGTTTTTAAAAAATATTCTAGTGATGCGATCAGTGATTTCTTGTATATAGAGTAAATGGGCTTTAGAGAGGGGGTGATGTATGCTGCGTATTAGGTTGTGGAACTCTAGGATTAAGATGTCGATATATGGTATGTTAAATACTATGTTTGAAGAAATCGTTGTTTATAAGGGCATTGGTGGCGCGACTTAATTCCTGGGAGAGAGAATACTAGTCAGATATTGAAAGATCTGTGGACTAAGGAGTTAGCAACGCACTGTTTCTTGGGCAGGATGGTGGAAAATGACGTTTAGATACCGGTCAGTACGTTTCCGATAAACTGAATGTCCTAGTAAACGATCCGGACGGCGATTCATTAAGATGTCTAGTAACGGAAGGACACCTTCTGATTCAATCACTAGTAAAACTCATAGAATTGTGCTGGGAATTTAGGAAAGCAAAGAAATTATTTATGGAATGCCGACCATGCGATCAAATAACGAAGGTTTCATCTACGTATCTGAACCAACATTTCGAACAACAAACCTTATACTCTTGCAACCTAAAACCGAAAAGTTGTTTTAGATACGTAGATAACACCTTCATTATTTGGCTGCGTGGTTGGAATTCATATAATACATAACCATGATCTGAATCTAAATTGAACCTTCAACGGCGTGATAGATGATAGACCTTTTGACTCTGCGAAAATAGTAATCGATAGAGGACGAAGCCATTACCTTTTATACTGCTACAATCGTGACGTCACCAGAAAAAAAGAAAAAACACGGGAAAAAGACAAAGTAGACTCAATATTACGGGAATTAATTACAAAATACTGGGAATAATTTCAGATAAATATTATGACAATAATAGTACAAATCTAACAATTAAAATAAAAATAAAATATCGAAGTAATCTATAACCCTTTTACAGTACTGATTACAAACTTATGCTGACAAATACAGAAGGGCGATGAGAGTAACGAAGAATAATAAAACGAAAATTTCGTTTTATTATTATAGATCTAGATTCGAATACTTATTCCCAAAATATTGCAATTGTACAATTTACAGCGGTGTCCGCAAAACGCGAATACAAGATAAATTGTGCATATAACAATATATGAGGCGTGTTTTTTAAGTAAGAGCCGCTTTGTTGTATACACTAATAGGTGAGGCGCGCGCCTCAATGATGCTTGTGTCGTGCATTTCTTGAGAACAACTGTGCTCAGTTGCAGCTGTGAAGGTAACCTGTACGGTCTGTTCTGTGTCTTTAAAATGTTCAACATTATCGAATCACCCGCCTCCACCATAAATGCAGTAGCCCACGGTTAAACCCTGCGAAAAAGACGCGGCATGCTGACAGAGAATTTTGCTACACCATGACAATACAAGGCCTCACACCGCAGTTTAGACCCGAGTTTTATTGGACTCTTTTGGCTGGAAAATTGTAAGGGAGAAATAAATCTCTATTATCTAACTAAAGTAATCTTATAAATATTTACAACATAAAACGCTATAGTTAAACAAAATAAAATATTAACATAAAATGCATTCTAATAACACTGACTAAATTAAATTAAGAATATAAAAGAAGTTAATCTAAATGGCAAAGTAAAGAGTAAATGACGAATATAGAAACCAAAACTATAAATAGCATAACACAAAATGGTGAATTTAGACTTTTATTCGACGCCACCATAGTTAAGAGATTAGGTAAATGTAAAGCATAAATAACGTAGACAGTAAAATGACTACTGCCGCGTAGCGCTAGTCTACACGAACTACTATCTATAGAGCGAATTTAAATTCATTATTTTTTAAATGTATTTTTAATTTACGCTAGCTTTGAAATAATACACGTACTTAAAAAATATATTTTTATTTAGATACTGTTTTGAATTAACAATAAAAATTGAATACTAAAATATATCTCACTTTTGCAACTTTGGAAAAATGTTTCCTTACTATATACTACTTAGAAATAAGTAAGTCATATAAGTTTAATTAACCTACATACAAATAAAATGTATAGAAATTCTCAATACATAACAAAAAAAATTAATGTTTTCTATGCTTAGTTCATGAAATGTTTGAAATTCTTTTCCTTGTATGGCGATTCCTTTCAGTATAGAGTTTTATATTCTTGGCCCGAACTCTGCACATGAATGTAATAGCAAAAGTTACCACATTATTAAATAATTTATGAATTTTATATGAAATTACAGAATTTAAATTGTCTACAATAGATGTTTTCGCAATACAGATTCATTTTTATGTCCAAATTGAGGGAGAAGATCAGCAATTATGTATATGTACAAAATCATTAAATAGTTGTGAATAATATGCTGATGGAATACATAGTGCCTGTGAAGTACAATTTCTAGTTTCTACAGCAGTATGAATTGAACTATATCCACCTACAATTAAATATATATATATATATATATATATATATATATATATATATACATACATATTAAATATTGCACTTTAACTATCTTTATTAATTGACGGGTAACATATCTCGCAACATATATTTTCTGGTGCTTTAGAAATATTTTTTTTGCTGGAAACAGGTGCATATTTAAATTTATTTCTATTTTATAGAAGTCAACTTCTGGACATACAAGATTTTTAAAAGTTCCAAAACTTTTTTCGTTATCTTCACAATTTGGTTTATTTACTTATTACTGATTTATAATATTATTTAATATTGCAGTTTTAAATAAAAAGCAAAATTGGAGCATGTAAGATTTACATTCCTATATGTGCTCGAATGCATCAAAACAGGTTTTCTAAAGGATCTTGGTTAAAATTTCTCAATGGATGAAACTTAATCCCTATTCGTTCTAATTTTCTCCATACATATTCGAGTCCATTTAGTGTTAGGATCTAATTACCAACAGTTTGTGGCGCGGGTATTTGTTTATTTATTGAACGATGATGAAATTTTAACGATGAAAACACTTCTCGCGCTTCTTTCCAAAATGAAGCATAGGGGAATGTTTTTGAAATGGCACAACATAAATATTTTCCTGCACTGTAAGAAGCAGCTGAACCACTGACACTGTCAAAAACCTTATTCATAAAAAAAAGGAAGTCTGCCATGTCACGAGCACCATTACTTTTGGTATATCTGTAAGAGTCAAATCGTGTTTATAATTTTGCACATTATATCGATATATCATACGAAAATTAAAGTAACTCATTTATGAACTATTTGAAGTTAAATGTTTGACATATCAGACCTATTCAGTGGGAAGCTATAGTAACTCAAAGCCAAATAATTAATAATATTAGCTGTAGGAGTTGATGTTTTGTTTCCAAATGATATTTAAACGTTTACTCCATTTTATCCAACTACTCCAATAAAAATCCTAACATTAGACTTACCAATGCCAGTGAATTTCCTCCTTTAACAGGTGTGGTGGATCAAATAACTACACAATCTCTTTGTTATTTACTAGTACCCAAAGTATCTGTTTTCTATGCCATTACTGCCCTGATCAGATACAGGTGCAATAATGTTCAGTCCAATATCAATGCAACTTTTTATTACATCATATAATCGTGTGCTTAGCATGATCCCACGAACAAAATAGTACCCGATGTATGCCATGTAATACGAATACCAGCACATGATCTGCAATTGTGCTTTGACTTTCACTACCAAAATCTTGGAAGCCAACAAAGCAGTACTTTTGAAAGTAATGTGAAAACTTTTCGAAGCAATTTGTAGTATATAGGACTTCTTTTACCAAATCGAAGCACTTTTTTATTTTCCGAAAATATTCTTGTAGGTTTTTTTCTAATATAATTTCTTAGTTGGACTTGCGTAAAATCATATGCAAACTTGCTCATTTTAGTCAAAAGTTTGTGTCCGTAAACATTAAACCAATTCTGGTAATATCATGCTCTTTTACCAAAAGTTTTATATGTTCTTTTTAAGTAAGCTTCTTTTCTCCGTAAAACTTTAATGTGCCTATAAAGTGCCAATGATTCAGGTTCTAGTTGTCCAACAGTACTTGCATTAATAGTCTTCAAAATATCTAAAAGAACATATTAAATGTAAGTATTTTAACTAAAGATTAAAAATTAATCAAAACATTAACAAAAAAAATTTGAAAAATTAATTCAAAGCATCTTAACTTTTGTATATATCTTGTAACTAGCATGTTGTGGTAGGTACTTTTTCAAAATTACTACATTGATACTGTCATAAGCAATATTATACAAAATAGATGTGAAACTTGTTCCTTCATTTGAGTATTTGGTCCAAGACTTCAACTGCTCTGAATACAACACAAATTCATATGATTTCTACTTTGTTGGGAATCTAGGGATATCAGATGTCGTCAAGAACTTTTTCGATGCGGTAGTGTCCGATATATTTCTTTGACATCTTTGAGTTGCGCCCATCGCGTGCGATATTCCTAATAACGATGTACTCTCCTTCTACATATTGTTTGACAACTGTTCTTTTTTTATATTTTTCTTTTGTTTATTCATAGTCATATTGGTTGTGGAAACACCTCTATTTAGGTCTTTAGCCTTCAGTTAATCGTTAATTTGTAATTATTCATCAAATGCATTGTTGACGTGAACACAAGCGCCATTCTGGATCTGGTTTCTGAAGAATAATTCAGTAGAGACCTACCAGTGTTTCTGTACATGGTCGAATTTATAGATTTGAACCTTTTCTAAAACGTTACATTTGCCAGTTCTGTCATTTGCTTCTAAATAGCAGGTCTCACAGTGCGGTTATACATTTCAATTGACCATTGCTGTGAATTTTCACAGCAACATGGACAAGCTTTATGTCACGTTCATCTCAAAATTATTGGAATTCGTTACTAGAAAGGCTGTAGATAATACATCTCGGCCTTTCAAAAATTTTAAATAGCCACTAAAACACCTTTATTACTAATACGCTTCCAGTTGACTATTGGTTCTAAAAATATAAATTTTAAAAATGCATCTATGCCCCAGTTCTAAATTGTTTATCGTAATAATATTCTTCCAGACTTAGGCATTATCTACAAGTCTTGACATTAACCTCTACTTTCATTGCTTACTTTAGGGCATTGCGATCGGTTACAAGTGTAACCTTCCTGCCCATATATGTACTCGAAAACGTTCCAAAGTTCTTATAATGACTAATAATTCCAATTAAAAGCTGCTGTATTGAAATTCAGTACCTGTAGTTTTCTAGTTGTATTAATAAACTGTGTGAAATTGTTGGGTAACGTCGTCTCTTTGCAGCCGCAATTAAAAATTTTAAAACCGTATCAGGCAAATGGCATGGTGTCAACATTTTATGTTATTATTTCATTTACGGTTTTTGTTTTGATATTCATCACAAGTTTATGTTCTCTTTACATTGGCATTTAAATTAACGTCCATTTATATTTTTGATTTAGTTTATAGTGTTATTAGAATTTATTTTTGGTTTTGTGTAAGCATAGTGTTTTATGTTATAAATATTTATTATTAAGATTAGTTTAATTGGATAATTGAGAATTATTTCTCCCTTATAATTAGGAAAAATATATTTTTGATGTGCATAGTTCGTTATATTATTGGAAAACATTGTCAGTAAAAATGACAGTAAATGCAGTATAGCTGTGTTCTAGTACACATAAAGTGAAGAAGTTTCATTGTTTTCTTCATCAACAAAAGAAACTGTAGCTTTTAAATTTGGATTTAAACTGTGGGAAACAAGATATATTGAACTATGGATGTATGTATATATACTGCAAATATAAAGATTGCAAACTTCATTTTGAAGTATCATAAGTGAAACTCCAACTTTGAATGTCTTCCACCTTGCTTCATTCTAGTCGTAGCATAGATCTTGGTAAAGGGGCGCTTGACCAAGCAGGTACGTAGCAATGGAGGGATACACGTCCAAAATATTGAAAATAAAATGCAGCTTCAATTTGACAATGAAGATGATAGAGATTACTAAGATGGAATAGTTTCTAATGTATGTATTCCCAAATCAGAGACTAATTGATGTACATACATCATCAACAGAACTTTCAAAATTACAAATATTTTCTTAAAATACCTAAACACATATTTTAATTACTAGTATTTTTACTGTCATTATAATTGCAGCGCTGAAAATCATTAATTCGAAGTTGACATTTTTCATTCTGTCAAGATACCTACGTTGCCTTGTTTATTACTTGCACTCTGGCTATTTTTGATAATCAACTAGCTTACTTACACTAGAAGTACATATCTCACAACCTAGTACAACAGCATGGATTTACGTGTACTGATTCTTATCATGAATAACCCATACACTTAATTATTCGATGTAAAATTGTATAGTCACTTATAGTAATAATTTGTATTTAATTGATTTTTTTCGAACAAATGCTATCAAATAATACATTGGGAGATTATTTAATTAAGAAGTTCATAAACTCTTTGTTTTGTATCTACAAATCATATATTACTGGCGAAATTTGTAGTGTCAAATTTTGGGCGCCTATCCCAAGGAACAATTTTTAAATTTCGCGGGTGTTTTAAGTTGCCCAAGGAAAAAATAACTACATCTAAAATTATATTTTATTTTATTACAGCATGAATATTAATAATTAAGGTGTATATTTCAAAATCAAAATTAAAACGAAAACCGTACGCATTAAAAACAATGTTATTTCCTAATTTCTTGAATGAATTGAAATCATAGCTAACCTTTATTTTTACTACTACCAACTCAAAACTTCCGCGAAATTTAAAAATTGTTCCTTGGGATTAGCAAATCAAGCAAGAATGTTCTAATCTCGAGTGTCAAATTAACTTTATTTTGTTATGGTGGTTTATACCTTGTCTCAGAATAAGAAGGAGTGATTCAAATATTGCGCCAAAATAGTACATATTTTTAAGAGATTTCATTAGTTCTCGAACAGGCAAGTTTAATATTGATAAATGAATGCCAAATATCCGCCATTTTTCATAACCTGTAAACGTTTAATTACATTGTTTTATTTTAATAATATTTAATCTTAATTTTATATAGGTTATATAGGTGCATATTAATCCAAAAATTAACTTCAATCATACTTTTTAAAAAATTAAAATGAATTTTTTTTCATTTATTTTTATATAATAAAGAAAAAGATTAATATTGTTGACAAATTACTACATTCACAATTGTTTACGTTTCATTTTTATGGTAAGTTACCTTTTCAAGCTATGTGTTCCGCATTTTAGCAGGATATTTGAATGACTCCTGCTTATTCTGAGATAAAGTATAACATCTTTAAATCTTATAAAGTACACGGCATTCCCTTTTCTCTAGTGATTAATCTGTACTTATATTACATATTTCTTCGCCGGTAAATTTGAAATATGCAAGTTCATGTGGAACGTAATAAAATGATGTTTATTAATTTTTAAGACAAAGGCAATATATATATTACCTTTATATATATATATATATATATATATATATATATATATATATATATATATATATATATATATATAATATAAGCAGCAATTCCGAAGTGTCCATTCGCAATTTAGAGAGCTGTTTGGAGATTCATCAACATCTAGCCCTCGTGTGGCGCAAATATTGTAAATCTTATTTTACCGCTAAAATTAATAATTATTTAAAAATAATAAACACAAATTCGTTCTCATCATCTAGAGCAGTAGTCAATCTAAATTAAATTTTTATAGACGCGTTTATAAGATTTTAGCGGAATAATATTTAAAACAGCGGACTTTTGATACGTTCTTAGTGGAAAAGAATTTTAACCGGTGGCAGCACTGTTTATTTGCTACATCGCTATTAAACGAATTTTGATAACAATAACTTTTAGAGGACAACACTCACTATGATTTTGATTAATATTATAGTATTTCTCTTAAAAATCTATAAAAAGTCCACTAAATTTATATATTCTTCAATAGGACAGGTTAAACTTCTACTAAATTTAGTAGAAATTCTACTAATTTGGTAGCACTGCACATAGCTGTCTGGAGTAATATACTCCAATATACTAATATAATGCACACATACACTCAATTGTTTAGAACGTTTACATTTAGTTTGCAAGGTGGCGATTATAACAAATTGTTTTTTATTTATTGTTATGTACTTACCTATTAATATACGTACGAAATGTGTTTATCCTCACTTTGTACTATATAAATTGTAATGAAATCTCAATCGAGAATTGAAGATTTTGGAAAATGTTCAATTAAAAATTTGATGACTATTATTTACTATTTTGTTACTAGAATAATATTTATTTACCTATGTGATAAAATGTATAAATATTTACATAAATAGTTCATATTTACAGAAATTAAATATTTTATAACTAAATAATGGTGACTACATACAGTCTTCTTAGTTTAATAATAATGGATTAATTTGATAATTACATTAGAGATCAGCTGAAATATTTTTTTTACGTACATATTTATTAAAATAATCAGGGCGCCAACATTTACATGATCCTGGAATTAAAAACCAGTCATAATAAAGTCGTACTTGAAAACATCCTAAACTATCCAACCCATCGCAATGTGGAGGTTTTTGTGTTGACGTAGTAATAGGAGCAGCTTGAAGACCAGCACGTTTATGTAGATATTGTTGATAATTCTGAAATATGTAGATAGATTCGAATTAGGTCAATCTAGTATAACTATCAAATATGCGATTACTTATTTATTTGAAAGAAATAACAAACTTACTGATATTTCTTTAGTATAATTTAGTTTTTGATTAATTGAAAAGACATTTAGAAGCATCGGCAGTTCATATTTTATATGATTTTGTTTTACTTTATGTTTCAATGCCAATCTATAAGTAAATACAAATTTGCAAAACAAATTCATCCTGTACATTTAAAGTTAGTTATGCATAGTTTACTGCCTTCGGGTATAGAAAAACAAGTTTTCTAGCATATCGTACGTTGGTGATTTATTCCGTTGCCTTTGTAAATATCAACGTGCAACGCCATGTTTTTATGTTAGATCTACCAAAGGCATAAATCGGGCTTTAATATACATATATATATATATATATATATATATATATTAGTAGAAAATCAACAAAAAAAGAAAAATAACAATTGAAAAATAGATTTTATACTAAAAGATACTTTTCTACTTCAACTAGTTTATGTCGATAATGAAAAGTTAATATCTTAATCTCAGGGTAGTTCTAATTATAAAATGTAGATGTTTATACATTAGAATACTATTGAATTATAATTATATCTCTTTCGACGGTTATTAAAAGACATGAAAATTTTTAAATTAATAATACTTTATGAATACCATCTATCTATGAGATCTTTTCATCAATTTAATATTTCTATGAGTTGTTCTTTATAATAATAGAGGTATATCAATTAAAATAATAAGTTTATTAATTGCCTTATTAAAATTTTAATTTAAGAAGCATATAATAATAATAATATAGTTGAATTTGATGGAGCCTGTGGTTGATTAACTTAATCACTAAGGTTGATATATAACCCCTTTCCACATTAACTTTTGTAATGACAACTTAGTTGTCGAAATGCGTATACAAAATTATAAAAGTTAATGTGGAAAGGGGTTATATATCAACCTCAGTGATTAAATATAATAATATAATAAATGGCTATAAAATATGATATTAAGAATAAACAAGTACGTTTTAAAATAACATAAGAAATAATACTTTGGCTAGTTATTATCAATATTTAATTGGAAATTAAATGAATACCTCGTGATAATAAATATTATTTCTGGTTAATGTCTTTGTAAGTATATAATAGAATACACGAGAATGATCCATATAAGACTTTATGCATTTTAATATAAATAAAGTATATTTTAATTTCTCTCAATTAACATAACATTATTAATTCGAAATTAATGACGATAACATGACATTAATTTTTCTAAATAATCCCTGATGTATGTCATTACGATTGGCAGGCCTTTAGGGATTATAGATGCATTCAATATTGTAGAAGTTCCTTAATTAGAAACCACAAATAGTACGTCTTTCTCAAAATTTCCAAAGAATGTTGAATGGATCAGCAATCAGCCTGAATAATATCTGTATATTATTTATTAATAAATAAAAAAAAATATTTTTTATAAGATTTTTCACCCATTTCCTTGGATTTTAAGCTATGTGTTTCTTTTATAAAATCGTCTAGTACTCTTTAAAGATTTATTTATATCCAAATACAAAAATAATTTTTTCTAATTTTAAAAATGGTGATCGGTCCAAATTATTATAGTTTAAATATATAATTTTTTTATTTCTTCTTAAATACCAATACTTTTCTTTAAATTTGTTTAACGTATAAATATAATTATATTTAACAATTATACAATTTAACTAACATTAATTAACTCACAAGAAAAATTAACGTTGTCATTTTCATCTCTCAAAATCAACAATTCTCTCGTTTTTTTAATATATCATTTCTGCCTGAATATAGATGTATTGTCAATATAGTTTCATATTATTTATAATATAAATTTTGCAAGGAATAATAATAAATGATTAACATTTATTATTATTCCTTGCAAAATTTAATTTTTTTAATTTTAATTAATAACTTATAAATAGAAATTATTAATTTTGACGAAAATTATGTTTTTATTTTAATAATATATTCGAAAATAAAACCATTACTAAAGGGTTTTCCAATAAGGACTTGACAACTTTTTTTCAAAATAAAATGCAGACCATTTGAGATATTTCAAAAACTTTATTATCGGGTTAAAGTACAATCAAAACATTTATGAATGGAACTCGACTTCGTTCATATGGCCACCGCGAGCACGTTTGCAGCGGTCGATTCGTTGGACCCAATTTTCGATGACTCGGCCACACAATTCGGCCGAAACGATTGATATTTCGCGTTCAATGTTGGCTCTGAGCTCTTCCAACGTTGTCGGCTTGTTGGCACAGACCAATGACTTGACGTAGCCCCAAAGCAAAAAGTCTAGAGGCGTTAAATCGCACTAACGAGGCGGCCAATCGACTGGTCCATTTCTTGAGATAACACGCTCATCAAACTTACTCTTCAATAAATCGATTGTAACGTGTGCTGTGTGGCTTGTGGCACCGTCCTGCTGAAACCACATGTTGTCCAAGTCCATATCTTCCAATTCGGGCCAAAAATAATCGGTAATCATGGCGCGATAACGATTACCATTCACAGTAACGTGACGATCATTATCGTCGACGGAAAAATATGGCCCTATGACGCCGCCGGCATGCAAACCGCACCAAAGAGTTATTTTTTGTGAATGAAGTGGTGTTTCATGAAGCGCATGTGGATTTTCACCCGACCAATAACGCATATTTTGCTTATTGACGAACCCATTGAGCCAAAAATGAGCTTCGTCACTAAAAATGATTTTGCGATGAAATTGATCATTTTGGCGCATTTTTTCCAGAGCCCAATCGGAGAACGTACGTCGCTTCAAATGGTCCATCGGCTTCAATTCTTGAGTCCTTACGCAAAATTCGCCATAAAGTGGTCTGGGCGATGCCCAACTCTTGAGAACGCCGTGGAATTGACTGATTTGGATCATTTGCTACGGACGTTTCAACGGCGGCGATATTTTCGACACTTCGACCAACCCGTTGTCTCACTGGCACGGCAACATCACACTTGAATTAAAAGTCCCTATTGGAAAACCCTTTACATATTTCCAATGTTTTTAGACACTATTTACATAAATACAATAAATAATTACGATAGTACAATCAAAATATATAATGATAATACAATTAATTATAAAATTTAACTAGATCCAAATCTATTGTTATGGAAAATAAAACAGAATTTTAAGAAAAATTATATTATTAAGGAAAATTAACGAAGCGAGCCAAATATTATTTCGGTTACATTACAATTAAATATGTTAAAATGATAAATGATAAACAATTTAAATATTTACAATAGGTCAAAATACCATAACAATATATATATATATATATGTATATATATATATATATATATATATATATATATATATATATATATAGTGACTTGCAAAAAGGTGGAATGTATATTTTGTGCAGACATACGTTTAATTGTTTATGTAAGGTGTATTCTGCTAAAAGTTTATTGTCGGTACCTTTTTGTAAACATTCTAGGAATAAGCAAATAGAAATTAAACGATTTGACAGCCTATGCAGGATTTAAACACGTCTAAAAATTGCTATAAAAATCGTGTTCTTACAAGCTTATTCAATTCGTGTATGGACAAATTTTCTGTTTAAAAAATAATTAAAATCTTACCTGAAAATCTTGCACGGATGGTGGATATGAGGCACTAACTGGGTTTCTATGTTTCTCCAGATCTAGATTCGATAAAATTGTGTCTGGGTAATATATTTCTGCAACAAGTAGACTGGACCAACGGGGGGAAGATAAACAACCACCATCCAAATAATGACACCTGGAGTGCAAACATCTAACCAAAATAATTAATTAAAGTCTGGCATAATTTAAGCTAGATACAATTATGTATATTAGATAAAATATGAAAATAAAGGAAGTAATGTTCACTATTAGTGAAATATAATTGGAACATGTAATGTTTTTACCTTGTGATTTCTACAGTTTGAGTGAAATAGCCTTCGTATGGAATTTGTACCACGTATCGCCAAATACCTTGATAATTTTTAGCAAACACTGGTGTAGCATATTCTACTTTTGCCGGACAAGGTGTCGGTGGCCCTTCGTATCTAGTCAAACTTTCGTCTCTCTTTTCTAGTATCAATGGTGTATTTGACTGAAGTGACGAACTTACTGTTTCTCCATTTATGGCTTTATATAGCATACAAAAAACTCCTCCTTGGTCGCAGAATTTTCTTCCTTGCCGTAGTAATATTCCTTCTTCGTCTGTACTGAATTTTCCCTTATTAATAGATATTTTACTTTCGTCCGTAAATTTTTCGATACGATCATAATCTTGATGTGAGGTGATTCTAAATTGAACAAAAAAAATTGATGGTCCAATAGAAATAATCTATAACATTATCAAATAGTAATTACTACTTAATGAATTAAACAAAAAAGTAACAAAACACGTAAAACTAACTAATTCAATTAGACTCAACTGATAGAGAATACTTTCAAAAAATTTCCTTTCGATACACTACTAAGCACGACAATTACTATCAGAAAAATTCACACTTAGAAATTGTTGCCAGTTCTGCACCTTGTGAATAAAGAAAAAATCTCAATGGTGAAGTAGTTATGGTAACTTAGAAAGAAGTTGTGTACTCAAGTCTTATTTGAAAAGAAATAAGCTGTTTAACGAAAGGTCACTACTGGTAAATTGTAAACTAAGTTTAATTGATAATTGTACACATACTATCTGCCCAAACTCGATCTGGTATATACATACTATACCTTGTCTCAGAATAAGAAGGAGTGATTCAAATATCTCGCTAAATCGCGGAACACAGCTTAAAAATGTAACTTATCATAAAAATGAAACATAAATAGTTGTAAATGTAGTAGTTTGTCAACAATATTCATCCTTTTCTTTATTATATAAAAATAAATACCTTGGTGATCACTCATTTTATTTTTGTACTTAAAAGTACAGATTTTAAATAATACAGAAAAATATAGTAAAACAATGCAAAAATTATACGTAATTATACGTTTACAGGTTATGAAAAATGGCGGATATCTGACATTCATTTATCCATATTAAACTTGCCTGTTCAAGAACCAATGAAATCACTTAAAAATATGTACTATTTTGGCGCAATATTTGAATAACTCCTTCTTATTCTGAGACAAGGTATATACGAAAAGAAAATCCAATGACAATACAAACTATATATATATATATATATATATATATATATATATATATATATATATACGAGAATAGTTTGACAAGTAGTGAGAATGACACATAGGTGGCGCTCTAATTGGTAAAACAAATGCGCTGTAATTTAGGTTGCCTATTTATATGTTTACATTCCGATATTTAGATAAATCGGTTGATTAGTTTATTTTTGACAGCCGATTGAAAAAGAAGCAACACGTCGTTTTGTTAAAATGGAAAAAGCAGAGTATCGTGCGGTGATTAAATACTTCGTAATTAAGGGTATGAAAGCTACCGAAATAAAAGATGAGTTACGGGAAACATTAGGTGAATCTGCTCCATCATCCGCCACAATAAGTAGATGGGTAAATGAATTTAAACGTGGTAGAACAATCTGAGTTGATGAAACGCGCTCTGGAGCACCCAAAATCGTGACTTCTAAGGAAATGATTATGAAAATCCATAATATTATTACGCACGATCGACGACTCAAAGTGAGAGAGATAGCAGACATGGTAAACATTTCAACAGAATGCGTACACTACATTTTAACGAAAGAATTGGGCCTTTCCAAGTTTTCGGCAAGATGGGTGCCGCGATTGCTGCATCAAGAAAAATTGCTGGCGAATTAAATATTAGCGCATCAACTCTTGAAATTATTCTATACAAGCACAAATATATTTCCTTTAAAATTAGAACATCTCAGTAGCTTTTTGCCAATGATTACCGTCGTACAAAATTTTCTGAAATAATGTCCTAATGCTTACGTGCTAGCATCAGGACATTAAATGAAATTCTCTTTTCTGATGAATCAACATTATATGTATATTATCGCGATTTTCCGGTGTTGATAGCATAATTATTGGTTAGAAAAACGATAGTATTCTTGCTGTTCAACTTAATGTTGAGATTTGGTTGCAAAAATACGGCTGCTCTGCACATAACACCCAGAATGTTACCACATTTTGAAATGATTTTTTTGTAAATAGCTGGATAGACAATCCAGAGCCTTTAATTATATAGCTACCACATCTCCTGACCTAGTTATAAATTATTTCTTTTATAGTCCTTTTCAAAAAATTCTAAATATTTTTACGAAGATCTGTAAAATTTACAAGAATTGCACACAAAAATATCATAGTTTTAAAGGTAATTTTGATGGAGCCTGTGGTTGATTAACTTGACCATTGAAGGTTGATATATAACCCCTTGCCACATTAATTTTAATTTTTAAATTACGGCGGAAAATACCCGTACGAAAACATACTCCGTACGCAATCCGTACGTTTCACATGATTTTTAAAATTGTTTTACTTAAACTAGGATGAATGACATTAAAAAAGGAACACGGACATAACAGATAAATACCTACATATGATTTATTGCACTGTCCCTTTTCTGTCATTTAGCAGACCGAATAGAGACGAATGGTTCGGACCCAAATCGATGTTTAACACATGGTCTTTATTCTTCAAAATGTACATACTTTTATACGTATCTAATTCGCGATAATTACACACGTTCTTAATCAAATGCAAGCAATCGGCGTTAACACTATGATTACAATCCAACACATGTTTTGCTAAACCCGATTTTTCCGGCCGGTTGAATTTTATATGCGCGGTATGTTCTTTATACCGGGTTTCTATCGATCGTTTTGTTTGGCTGATGTATTATTTACTACAATCTAAACATTTAATGCCATATATTCCCGATTTTTGGTTATTCTCGACTTTGTCTTTTACATTTCCTAAAAGGGATTTTATGGAGTTAGTGGACCGAAAAGTAACTTGAAAACCGCGCTCTTTAAAAACACTATTTAAATTTCTCGTCAAACGGTGGAAAGGTAAACATACAAACTGCTTGTCCCGATTGCTTCGAGGTGACAGACATGTGGTATGCCGGATTGTTTTTCTTATGTTGGCTTTCCTAATTAACCCATTGATTATCTCCGAATCATAATCATTGTATCTCGCGATATTCTTAATATAGTTCAATTCTTTTTCGTATCTTACTTTTGTTAGTGGGAAATTAAGAAAGCGATTGATAAGAAAACTGACCATGCAACAAAAGATGGCTATCTTTTGTTGCATGCTATGATTTGAGTCCGCCGTGATGAATCTATTGACATTGGATTCTTTTCGGAAAATATCAATTTCTATTTTAAGATTATTCCTAATAACTAAGCTATCCAAGAAAGGTAACTTGTTGGAAGATTTCGTCAAACAGTTAAATTCAAAACTTCCGACGATTAAATTTACGGTAGAAAAAGAAAACACTCACAACAATATGAAAATAATACTACTGCCCTACAGATTAATTTCAGTAATATAAAAAAGCCATGGACAAAATACTTCCAAAACGACGATGATGTACAGGTAGATGTTATAGTTTCTAAAGCAAGAACTAATTACTTTTACATGGATATGAAACTATTAATTTGGCGATGTAATACAGAAATAAAGGATGGATTATATCGAAAATTATGTGTAATCTTATATATTTGCTTAATTTTGTATATTAATAGTGGTATAAACTGATAATATACTATTCCATCTAGTTTTTATATACACATATCAAAATAAAATTTAACTCGTTAACTATAAGACTTACTAATTGGAAGTGACACATGAAGCAGTTAATATTGCCTCTTGGAAAATTCCAGGCGCACTAGAAATTCCATATCGCATTCTCTTATACCTAACTAATCCTAATTGAGTATTAATTGTCAATAACTTCTGTGAATTTTCAGACAATTCCATTTGTTGATATGCATTTCTTAAATCTAATTCACTGAAATCTTTACTTCCTTTTAATTGTGCAAATATATCATTTATATTAGGCAGTAGATGAGGTTCTGTAGAGCTAACGATAATCGTCACCTTAAAAATCTCCACATATTCTTAGTTTATTTGCATTCTTTTGAACAACAATTGGAATTGCCCGTTCACTTACAAGAATACAAAACATTATCCTTGACGACCTTTCGATTTCTTCTTTCATTGCAGATCATAGTATAAAAGGAACAGGTCTGGGTTTACAATAAACTGGAATAAGGTTTTCTTTCCATTGCACATCTACTTTAGGTCTCCTAAATTTACCTAATTTATCACTAAAGATATTTTTAAAACTAGAAGTTAACTTATCAACATAAAAACTACCTACTTTTTCTTGTCACTTAATATTATTAACAAAATTTGCATTCAATTTACTAAGATAATTCCTACCACATTACAAGAAATTTTATTTCAAAATTATTTTCTATAATAATTAGGGGCATTTCAATTTCTACTTCATTATATTTAGTTAATACTGCAATTTTTCCTAAAACATTTAGCTGTTCCCCAGAAAAGTATATAATTTTACATTTGACTTTATAATTTGTTTGTATATAAATATTCATCATAGTGCTTGCTATTGATAACACACAGGTGTTTATTTCCATTTGTAGTAGTTTACTATCTATACTTATATTTAATTGATAAATATGTTTAATACCTGAGTCAGTAATCTCATAAATTGATAAAAAGTCTAATTTTTCACTAATTTTTCATATTTTCTTTAAGTGTTCTTTCTTATTACATTTGTTATATGTGTATTCATTATATTGACACTTCTCTTCACATTTCCATTTAATTTCCACTAACTTTAGTGTGGTTACCTCTTGTTTTACATATGTAGTTTATCATTTCAGTAAGGTTCATGCTTTTACCTTCCGTGTCTGCCAGTTCTATGCTTGATGGTATTTTCAATGCTTCATCAAAACTAAATTATTTTATTTCAGCCAATAATTGTTTCTGCATATCTTCGTTTTTCGGTCCACTAACAAATCGATTTCTTAATGCTTCATATAAAAATTGGGCAAACGCCCAAAAAATTACCAATTTCTTTAGTTCAAGTGTATTTTCGAAAACAGACTCATTTTCTTTTTGATTTCTTTTACTGAAGTTGAATCTCTTTGCTATTAAATTTTTCACATGCGAAAAATACTCGTCAAATGTTTTTATGTTTTTACAACTTTTTCAAATGTATAGGTTGTTGGGTCAAATTTTGTAGAATTTGATACGTTTTTGAACCCACCATTAAGTATTGCATCCATTTATCATCGGATATATTATTTATATTAAAATACAATTTCAGTCTTTTGATATTATATGAACCGAACGTTTCGTTAAATTCTTCTATTCTTCAAACCGTGCACATTTTTTCTGCCATTTTGTCACCCTTCCTTAACGACTTTTCTTTTAGTTATTTATCATCTCGTCGCCAACTTTATGTGGATTCCTTGCATTTATTAAACACAGTAAATATTCGTTATTCTTATTTCAGAACTATATTGAATAATTAACAATTCTCTTACAATTCGCGTTACATCATAATCAACTAACCTACAAGTATATCTATGTTCTTTATATTACATCTACCCTTGCCGTTCTCTAAAAAACATCCTAACCGTACATGATTAACTATATTATGTGTTCAAAACAATAATCACAAACAAACTTTGGCGGTCGGAGCGTGTCTATGCTTCGTAACATATTTCTTGGGTGTAAAGTTCGCACTTTTATAAGTGAAGTTTTGCACCAAATCACTATACAACTTATTTTTGGAGGTAATTATGTTCTTTTGATATAAGAAGGCCCATGTGGTGTTTTAATAATTATTATTACTAACCAAGTGCTGTTATGTGGTGATTTGGAAGTGCGAACTGATCTTACGTTACTTTAGATTTAATTTAATAAGTTCATCTTTAAAAAGACTAGCATTAACTTAAAAAAATCAAGAGGTATATCGTCGAAACATTAATGTACAATATTAATATGGGAATTAAAATTGCGTTAACAAAATTATATATTCTATATGAAACAGTAATAGCGCGCAACATGCAGTGTAAACTTATTTGAACAATATTTAATATAACATTTAATAATGTGTTGATTCCCCATAACTGTTAGTTACTTCCTATAACCTTGACGTCACACTATCAATAAGCCATCCACGCAATTCTACAATTCGTTCCACTTTCTATACATTTTCTCTTAATTCTTCATTATCTTGCGAAGTTAATATGATACTTACATAATTTTTCTTAAATATTGCCCACACGTTTTCAGGATTTAAATTCAGACTGTTTTAAAGTCAGGGCAACATTTTAATATTATTTGAAATAATTTATTTTTTTTTAATTCACAATTTTTGCACCACCTTGTTAAAATAAATAATTATCTCCATACACCCTCTATCTGAGAGGATATATATATATATACATACAGGTAACTAAGCGATTTTTAGTTTCCCATATAACACGTACTCCAAGACGGCACATCCATTCCCAAACACTTCCAAAAAAAAATCTTCCATTCAGATTTCTTTCTGATATATTATTTTTGTGGAAATGAGTGTTTACGGTACACTCTTCGATTCATATTAAAATATGGGAAAATAATAGGGAAAATTCATTGGAAAATATTATTCTATTCAAAAGCTACGCATTTTTGTCAATATAAAGGTATTTTAAATGGCGCGGTGTTTTTTTAAGAATAAATAAAATATAGATGGCGCACTGAATTTGTCTGGGTATGTAGACATTTAAAAAGTGCGATGTATGACATTTATAAAAATAGCTTCGTACACAGTACAACAACGCGTTCAAATTGTCGAATTATTTTATGAAAACCAACGCTCTGTGGATAAGTATATATATATATATATATATATATATATATATATATATAATCATCCCTTTCTACCTTAGTAGGTGTAAGGATTACACTGTATATTTTCAATCCCCTATTAATCTCTTCCATCTCTCCCTATCTTTAACCAACTTCTTTGCTTCCGTCCACGTTATTCCTTTTTTCCTAATCACTTGTCCCACTATATCTTCCCACCCCTGTTGTGGTCTTCCCCTCTTCCTCTTCCCAATCGGATTGGACTCCCATACCATCTTCACTTGCGTTCTGCTCGACATTCTCTGCATATATCCCCACCAAGCCATCTGTCGCTGTTCAATAAATTCGTCGATTGAGTTTCTCGATAGCTCCTTTCTTATTTCCGCATTTCTGACTCTGTCCATCCTATTAACTCCCATGACTCTTCTTAAATACTTCATTTCCACAGCATTCACTTTACTTTTTTCCCGTTTATTTAATACCCACGTTTCAGCACCGTATGTTAGCACTGGTCTGTACACGCTTTTATATACCTTCATCTTAGTCTGTCTACCAATTTCCTTCTTGCTTATAAAACCTCTATTCAAGGCATAATATAGTTTATTCGTTTTTTCGATTCTGTTATTTATATCCAATTCGTGATTTCCATTATCCTCTATCATGACCCCCAGGTATCTAAAGCCCTGCACTTGTTCTATTGGATTCCCATCTATTGTTATGTTTACTTGTTTCTTATTTTTTGCTCACCATTACTTTTGTTTTTGCCACATTTATATTCATTCCCCCACTTTTCAATGTTGTGTTCCATACTGCCAACGTTTCCTGCAGATCTTTTTCTTTCCCACATATTATCGCTATGTCGTCAGCATTCAGATATTTCGACTCTTGTCAGATGCCTGTGCCCAACTAGCAACGGTTTTCTAATTGTTTCTCTGACTTCCCTCATTATCTCGTTTATATAGACAATAAACAATAGCGGACTTAGACTACCCTATTGTCTCACTCCTAGATGTGTTGTAAATTCGTCCGACATACCATTCTTGCTTATCACTTTATTCCTAGTCTGCTTATACATAGCCTTGATTACGTTAACTATTTTATTGCTAGCCCCTGTTTTGTATAGGCTTTCCCATAGTCTGTCTCTTGGTACTTTGTCAAAAGCTTTTTGTAGATCTATAAATGCTAAATATGCCACTTCGTCTCTTACTATGGTCCTGCTTGTAATTTCCTTGATTGTAAAAATGTAATCGTGTGTGCACCTCCTCTTGCGGAATCCGCTTTGCTTTTCCAGAAAATTTGGTTCTATTACCATTCTCAGCCTCTTTTCAATTATCTTTTCCCAGACTTTCATTACTGTGCTTATCAAAGTTATGCCCCTGTAATTATTACAATCCTTTCCTGTCGCCCTTCTTAACTATAGGTTCTATCAGCCGTACTTCCCATTCTTTCGGTATTTTCTCTTCCTTCCATGTTGAGTAGTAAATGTCCAGCAGCATTTCAGTTCCTTAATTCCCCATGTTTTTTTATCATTTCTGCCGTTATTTTGTCGCTACCAGGTGCCTTTCCATTTTTTAATTCTTTTATGGCCTCTTCTAATTCATTTTTATTTATAGGGTCTTCTGCATCTTCGTATTCTTGTTCTTCTGTTTCTTCTTGTACTATTTCTATAATACTATTAATTTTATCGGTTTCCAACAGCGGAAATATTCTTTCCATCTCTCCATCACCCTTGTTTCACCCACTATTACTTCTCCCTTCTTGTCCTTAATAATTTGTGTATCCACTCCTCTGTCCTTTCTAAGATTTCGCAGAATTTCCACGACTATCCCTTTTTAGCTTATCTCCGAACTCATTCCATGCTTTTTGTTTAGCCTTTAACGTCATCTTCTTAACTATATTTCTCTGTTCCTTATATACCTTATAGCTCGTTTCATTCTTATTACTCAAATATGAACGCCACTTTTGTTTTTTAATTTTAATTTGTTTCCTAATATCTTCATTCCACCATGCCGTACTTTTCACTGTATTGTCGTTTTTAATTGTTCCACATACTATCTTTGCTGTTTCCAATATAATTATTTTAAACCGCATCCAATTTTCCTCTATTGGTCCCGCACTGCTTACGTCCTCAAGTTTATGTACTTCACCCTCCACTTTCTCTGCATATTTTTCAGCTGTTTCGTTGTTTCTTAATTTATAGGCCTTAATTGTCTCTGTTTTTCTTTTAGTTCTCTCTTTATTTTCTGTTCTTCTGTCCATGCTAATTTTTAACTTCCCTTCTACTAAAATGTGGTCACTAAATATCTCATATTTTCGTTTCACTCTTACATCTTTAACTATCCTTCTATTTTGTCTTTGTATCAGTATATAGTCTATTATAGACCTCTCCCCTCTAGTTGGTTCAGTTCTTGTATATTTATGTATGTCCTTCTGCTTATAAAATTTGTTTGCTACTATGAGATTATGTACCGTGCAAAATTCCATTAGTCTCTTCCCGTTATTATTGCGTGTCTTCCCCATGCTCCCCTATGAATGAGTATCTTCCATTCGCTTTCCTCACTCTACCGTTAAAGTCTTCTACTATTAGTAGGCACCCACTATTTGCCTCTGCTGCTACACTAAGGTCTTCCCAAAATTGATCTTTATTATCCACACTATCGTCTTCCGACGGCCCATACACCCCTATTACTGTCATCGTGTTTATATCACATTTTAGCTCTACTACCAAAATTCTTTCTGAAACTGACTCCCATTTTTTGATCTTGTCTTTTATATCCTTATTTATTAAGCATCCTATTCCTGCTTGCGCTCTTACGTTCTCGTCTACACCACTCCATATTAATATATGCTCACCATCAGTTACTTTTGCCCCTTCCTCCTTCTTTTTTGTTTCTGGCAGCATCAATATATCCAATGCTGCCTTCTCAAATTCACCAACTATTTCTTCTTCTTTACTATGTATACTCCTGATGTTCCAGGTCCCCACCTTACTAATTCCCTTCCACTTATAATGCTTTGTCTCATTACTCTCATTTATTATCGCATCCATTTTTATTATACTTCTTTTTAGTTTTATTTTTGCTTTCCCCTCCTTCTCTTCCTTACATTTCTTATATTTATCTTATCGTTTGATTCTACCTCTTTATACGTACCCCTTGTTTCCCTTTCGTTTATATTCATCACCTTTTCCTTTGTCTGCGTCTTCCCTCCCTTTCCCATCCCCCTATTTTTTGTTTCCATTAGTTTTTTGATTTTTCTTCATCTCCCTTTCCTGTCTGTTCCCTCAGTTTTTTGGTCTCGTTATCCCACTTCCATACTTTTCCTTGAATCGTGACTTTTTGATATCCAATCTTTATATATTTTCCTTTCTCTTTTTCCTCTTTAGCTATCTGTCTGATTTTATTCTGTATTACCCGTTCTTCCCTTGTTAACTCATTATTTATGTAAATTCTCTCCCTCAGGATTTTTAACTTCCACTTATTACTCATGACTAATTCTTTCTCTGTTTGGTTCTCAAATTCAATTTTCCATACCTTTTCCCCTAATTTCGTTGCTTCCCTGATTTCTACCTTTGTGCCCATATTTCTTTCTAAGAAATTTTCTATTCCACCTTTCGAGTCCTTTTTATTTCCTGCGATTATTTCTAAACCCGTTATTACTCCGTTGTTCCTTGTATGTTCTTTCTCTAATCTTCTTAATCTTTCCCTCACGTCCCTCATCTCTTCCCGACACTCCTTGTTCTCTCTTTTTAATATTTCATTCTCCTTTTTTAAATCTTTCAATTCTTGATGATAGTCACTCTGTTCCCTTTTCATATCTTTTATATCCTTCATCATTTCACGCAACAATCCCATTACATCATCCCCTATATCCACTTTTCCTTTTTGCGGAGTTCTGGTTAGTTTTTTACTTCTCTTGAATCCATCTTCCTCACCCTCGCCTGTCCTCTTCCTTTTATTATCATCTGAGGTATTTCCGTCACTATCCATCCTGTATATATTTCTTGATACACTATTTCACTCTCGTCGTGTCCCTCAACATCTGTTGTTAACAAAGTTCGGTGACCGGGCCTTGTTTCCACTTGTTTTCTTATTCTCTGTTTTTATTGTCGAAGCACAAAAACTCACATAAGACCTACACGTGATTCACTCTTGTTTTCGCACTATTAGTCTATTAAGTCTATGTTTTGACTCTCTTTACTAATATATTGTTAGCTAAACACCAATTTACTTTTCCTTTCTATCATGTCAATACTTTATCAACTCGTTTAAATAAAACGCCGAATTCCGGAACAGGATTCGTACCCGAACTTCACTGTTGCCGGCTCTAGAACTTCGCACAACCGTACCGTTTCACTGATCGAACGACACTCTGTGGAAAGAGTTTTTATAAAATTACGTGAATTTTGTGGTTTACATAAGCGTTCATCTGGAAGCACTGTTGGTCGAATTATTAAAAAATTTCAAGGGACCTGTTCCGTGGAAGATCAAAAAGGTGAAAAATACAGTCGTAGTGGTCGTTCACAAGAAAATATTGGTTTGGTTCGTGAAAGTGTTGCTAAATACCCTGAAATGTCCATTAGACGACGTTCACAGCAACTTGGATTTAGTGGATCAACAACATGGCTATATGAACAACCAGCTGATTATTCTCAAAATATAATGTTTTCCTATGGGGCACATTTGGAACTTAGTGGCAATGTTAATAAACAAAATTGCCGTATCTGGGATGAGGAAAATCCACGAATTAATCATGAAAAACCTATGCATTCTAAACGAGTTACTGTCTGGTATGCATTAAGGTCAGGTGGTGTTATTGGACCTTACTTCTTTGAAAATGCTGCTAGTGAAGCTGTAACTGTCAATGGTGATCGATATTGTCGGATGATAACCGAATTTTTGTGGCCCAGAATTAATGGATATTAATCTAGGGGATACGAGGGAGCGTTCTTATATTCGCGGAATGGGGGACAAGGGGTGGAAATAAAAAAACCAAATTATTTTTCTTTTTCAATATATTCACCTGCAAGACGGATACATTTTTCACATCTTTCAATTAATTTATTTATACCCTCATAAAAAAATGATTTCTCTTTATCTGCAAAATACGCCGAAACTGCCTCCTTGACTTCATCATCGGCAGTAAATTTTTTACCTCGCAGCTCTTTTTTCATTTTCGGAAACAGGTAATAATCACTCGGGGCCAGGTCTGGGCTGTAGGGTGGGTGATTCACAATTTCGAAGCTCACCTTATGCAGGGCAGCTAACCCAACGCGGCTCTTATGGACGGGCGCGTTGTCGTGCAAAAGCAGAACACCTTTTGTCAATTTTTCCCGTCTTTTCTCTTTAATGGCTTCTTTTAGTCGCTCTAATATTGAAGCGTAATATTCTCCGGTTATAGAAACACCTTTATCTTTATAATCAATCAACAATATTTCTTCCGAGTCCCAAAATACCGTTGCCATGAGTTTCCCAGCTGATTGTGACACTTTAAATTTCTTGGGAGGTGCTGTGCCCTTTTTAAGCCACTGCATGGGGTCTTGTTTGGACTCAGGTTCATAATGATGAACCCAAGTTTCGTCTCCAGTAACAATTCCACTCAATACACCATCCTTGTCTTCTTTACAGAGGTCCAAAAATGCACGCGAACACTCTACGCGCTGTTGTTTTTGCGGCGGCGTGAGCATTCTCGGCACCCATCTTGTGCTGACCTTAGACATGCCGAGATGATCGTGTAGGATTTTAAAAATTGTTGTATCGGATACTCCAACCATTTCTGCGAGTTGTTTCTTCTTTAGTCGAGCATCTTCGAGTACAATTTGTTCAATTTTTTGGATAAGTGCTGGCGTGGTCACCTCAATGCTCTTGCCCGGCCTCGGGTCGTCTTCAAGGGATTCCCTTCCTTGTTTAAATAAACTATGCCACTTGTACACCATGGTTTTTCCTGGACAAGAGTCGCCGTAAACCAATGACATCTCATTCATTATGGTCGCGACTGAGTTTCCTTGCCTGGTAAGGAACTTTATAACGGCACAATATTCGATTTTTTCCATATTTCACTTTTCACTCCTGATTATGTTACTTGGTTGACGATAGCTCAAAGACTAACTGTCTAATAACAATGAAACTTCGTATTTATACTAATCATGAGTCGCTGCACAGGCCACGCCCCCAATGCGCCTACTCACCCCTCTACAACCCGCTCATTCCGCGAATATAAAAACGCACCCTCGTATGTGGTTTCAACAGGATGGCGCTACACCTCATTTTGCACACGAATCAATTGATTTATTGAGAGAAAAATTTCCTGGACGTGTAATCTCAAGAACCGGTGATGTTAATTGGCCACCAAGATCATGTGATTTGACACCGTTAGACTATTTTCTATTTTCTAATCTACTGTCACATAGCCTTAATGCGGAAATGTTGGAGCAGAGAAACGTGGGAGTCTTTTAAGTCGTGAGTAGTAGGACGCCACTAATCAAATGCCAGTACTAAAAAATTAACCTCAATCTTTCGTTAACCTAAATCCAAAGTTTCAGTGCGATATGTGTAGTGTTATAGTTACAACGAACTGTCAAAGTTGACAAGTTAGTTGAAAATGGAATTAAACCGTGAACATTTTTGCGGAATAATTTTTTGTAATTTTCGAAGACAATTATCTCAATAAGAATGTCTCATTGAGTTTGTTTCTGTTTTCGGCAATGAAGCACCATATCAGTCAACAATCGCTCTTTGGTATGGAGAATTCAAACGTGAACGGGTTAGTTTTAGCGACGATTCAAAAGCAGGTTCACCAAAAACGGCAAAAACTTCGATGCTGTGAGTAAGATCATTAACGAAGATCGGCATGTGACATATCGCCAAATTCAAGTATTACTGGTCATTTCAAAGACTTCAATTCAAAAAATTGTTGCTAGTTGCAAGAGTAATCACTTTATGCCACTAAATGTGTATAAATAGACCAATCTGTCAATCGCTATACGCTTGCATTCCACTTGCTTGCGAAAGGCGCTGTGGAAAATTTTCTGTTTTAGTTGCCGCCTAAATTTCAAAGAAGTATAATTCCTTGTAATTTTAGAGTACGTATAATTGTTACGTATAACCGGAATCGCTTCTAAGAAAACGGAAGAAAACTCCTTTTAATGTGAGCAGTCGATATTGAATATATGTATATTTAAAATATATAAACTATAGCACCCAAATTGCATCAAAACATAAGCTGTTCAGTCAATTGACGAAACAACTGGTAATAGTTTGTGCATAAAATAAAATTAAATGCATATATTTATTAAATATGCTTATTTTTACGGAAATATCGAAAGTTGGTGTAAACTAACTGAACACGATTTTTAAGAGCCGAAAATAGAAGAAGATTAGTAAATAAGGACTGTAGCTCAACATTAGAATATAGCAAAAATAGCTGTTCAGAGGGTGAAGAAGTGAAGATCAAAGTATTAATAGAAAAGAAAATTTGGGCGACTAAAAATGTCTACTGTTGTACAAAATGAAGAACTTTTAAAGCACCTAAGGCAGAACTTATTTGAAATAGCGAGACAAACTGCATTTCTAATTAATTTCCTGGGCTATCGTTGATAGTACATCGTAAAATAAAATATCCGAATTAAAAAATTGGACAAACTTTAAGAAGCTCGCTAACAGAGAAGTAAAAACAGTCTCAAATACTCTTTTGTTTACAATATATGTACGAGTATATGTATGTATATATATATATCCATATTTTTATAATAATGTGGTCTATTAGATCGACGTTTGATTTACTATTGGCAGATGCATAACAACTGGTATCAGAGGTAGGATTAAAGCAACAGAGAGGAGAAATAAGCAAAAGAACGATTTAAAAAATCATAAAACTATCTAGAAGAGTTTCGAAAATTGATAAAAACCATAATAGAAAATTAAAATAGTGTACAAGTAAGAGAGTTGTGTAGAACAATTTAGAAAAGTGGTAGAACTTTCGATTAAATAATTTATTCTGTTGATTGAATCTTTACATACAGAAACTATAGGCACGAGAAAAGTGGCAAAAGTTAATAATTTAAACAGAGAATTGTTAAACATGAAATTGAAAATGGGTTGACATAATAGATATGATATTTTACTTGATACTTCACCGCAAGAGAAAAAATCGGAATACATGAATTAGTAAATAAATGCTTGTATGAAATACCAACGTTGCCTGGCTCGACCAGGTAAATGAATCTGTAAATCGAGATCAATAGAAGGAAAACAAAGGAGAGCGAGAAGGACATAGGACACTAAGTACCAGTAGAGGAAGTATTGAAAAATAGAAGGGGGAATTGGAACTCAGTGATAAAAGCAACAGAAAAGAATATTTTTAAAAAAGAAAGAACAAATAAAGCATATTAAAATGTCGACACCATAATTCTAAACGACATTTTAGGATTATGATGATGAATTAGACAAAGAAAGAAATTTATGTCAATTGAAATGAGATTTTTCTCTGCATCTATAGCAAAAACGAAAAATTCTCGACGAAATTCCAAAATCGTGCAGGACACGGGATGATAACAGTGAAAGAATTATAGATGCAATATAGAATTATAGAATAATTCCAATTATATAATGATAGTAATTACAATAACAAGGGCAAAAATAATAATTTGGCAAAAAGAGCTTCTCAAGTATGTACTATTTATTTTAAAAGCATATTGTTTTCTGAAAGCGCTTCAAAAACGGCAGTATTTTCGACTAGATGACAAAAAGATTGAAAAATTATAATTCTAAAGTAATATAACAAAAATAATTTGTACACTGGATAATATCCTTTCCATACTATTATACTATTACAGAGTTTTTTATCATCCTTTGTCGCAAATAGTAATGAATATACATATATTATATACACACTATTTTCTAAGAATTTATATATTTTTTTAAATTCCACTGAAAATAAGAGTCTTGATCATTATAGATATTACCAATTAGGTGTTAGAAGATTTGGAAATTTATTTGTAATAACAACTAGTATTAATATATTGATGTGCATAAATATTCATTATACTTACGTGTTTTGAGAAAGAGATTCACCTTGAAGTTGGGCAACTTTTGGAATTGCGTCATCTGCTTTGAGAACTGGTAACGTCCTACTTAAATATTTTAACGTCATGTTACGAATAAGTTCGCTGTAAACGATATATTTTTTATTGGAATTAAACCTTTGTCATAAATGTATATATGTATGGGAACTTACAATGGATATGGTGATTCCAGAACATTTTGTCCCATTGGATTTTTTGGAATAACGCCTTTATTTAAATCTCCACATAAATTAGACGAAGACGCGTGAGGTAACTTGATCTCATCCTCCTCACATTCAATAGAGGCAATGGTATAAGGCGGTGGTCTTACCCGTGGTGGTTCTGCATTTGGAGCTTCAATAAATGCGTAGTAACCTTCTGGGGATTCTTCATGTACCTTTTCTTTAGAGTTATCCTGTACTGCAGTCCTTACAATTTTTGAATATGTTCCCAAAAGCTGGAATTATAAACACGTATATGCATATGGTATTCACAATTTGTAATTACAAGTTCATTCGACAGAACTTGTAAAAATTTATAATTTTCACTTAAACTGATAATATAGTAATCATTAAAAAAAGCGACGTTTAAGTCGTCTTATGTTGACACTTAATACACGCAGAAATTTTTTGGCAACTGGTTTTATGTGTTATTTAATTGACTCTTTAATTTTCAAATAACTACTGCTGTTTTATTTCTTATTTATTCTTTTAGTCGTAAAATAAAATTTAAGTGTGACTCATATGTTGTGACGTGTAATTCTTGACGATGGATTGTAATTTGAGTTGATATTTGGGCTATTTCCATCGTTTGTGGAATTTTAACATTCTGACGTTTCGGTAGTTATTTTATGCCATCCTCAGGTTAGCCTGGATAAGGCCTGTTATTTCTTACCAAACTCATCACTATGGCTGGTAATATTCGTCTGGCTTGTATACGTCTCCCTAATTTATTTATTTGCTCGAAAATATCCTGTATTTATAGAATATTACAAATGTATTCGAAGTAACCATCTTTTTCGTGCATACGTAATCTTATAGACGTGATATATTTATTGCTTGAAGTTCTTGAGTCTTTTTATTCTGTCTCTATTATTGTTGTTATGGCCGGTATTTTCTCGAATCATACTGAGCCAAGCTTCTTTAATATCAAGACTTTATGTACTTATTGCCTTTTTTGTTGTGGCCAATATGCTTCCCAAGTATGTTAAACCAGACGCGATTTATATGTTTCCCCTTGTCAAATCATTTTTTTGTGTTGATTCTAACCTTAAGGGGTTTGCTTGTCTCTCCTATATATAAACAAGCCTTTGACGTATGGAATTAACATTGTATACACATTTTCTTCTGGTCGTTTATGACCTTCAACTCGTGTTATCCAATTCCTTGCTCATGATAACGCTTTTTCTGTGTAGCCATTTAGTTTTGGGGTGTTCGTTGACTTCAGGCTCTTCCATCTTATCTTGTTCATTCGTTCATATGCTCCGCGCTCTGTCGTATAAGCATCTTGGCTACTCCAATTTTAACATCGTGATCATAATTGGAGTTGTTGTTTAAATGTTATATGAACTCGTCTATCGTATTTTCCCCATGCAGCCATATGACGAAAGTGTCTTCAACATATCTGAGCCACATCCTTGGTTTGAGATCGTATGAATCCATCGCTCTTCGTTCGAATTCTTCCATATAGATATTGTTTAGTATTGGAGATAACGGGGAGCCCATGGCCATGCCAAACTCCTGTTGATAAAGTTTGGCGTTCTCCTGAAAGTATGTCGTGTTGTCGCAAATGGATAGGAATTATATGATTGCTTCTATGCTCAGAGCTGTTCTTTTATGCTTCTGCTTCTGACTATTGCCAATGTAGTTTGGTTTAGTACATTAGTGAATAGGCTTGTGACATCAAAGCTAACCAATTTATCATGCTCACCGACTTTCAGATTTTCGATTATGTCGATGAAGTACTCTGTGTTAGAAATGGTCAATTGTGTTTTGTCCAATATCGAAGTAATTATTTTCAATAAGAATTTTGTCAGCGGATGGCAGAGAGAATTCCTTGAACTAACAATTGCTCTCAAAGGAATATTAGTTTATGAATCTTAGGTAATCCATATAGATGTAGGAAATTGCTGTAGTGTGCTGTTAGTCTATTGCTATTGATCGATTAAAACAGTCCGACTTGTATTGGTATAGTGTTCTGTATATTTTGAATACCACTGGTGATGTGGGATCTCTTTGCAGTTGTTTATATTTGTCTGCTCTTAGAACATCCTGAATTTTGTTATATGTTGCCACATCTATTATATAATACGGACTGAAGATCATAAACGATCAGAAGAAAATGTGTGCACAATAGTAATTCCATACGTCAAAGACCTGTCAAAAAAGATCGAGAGGATAGACAACGACTATAAGGTTAGAACAGCAATAAAAACCTTGAACACAAACAAGTCGATTTTAAGAAAAATAAAGCTTAACAACGAGAATTAAAGAACAAAAAATTGTGTTTATAAAATACTATGTGGATGTAAAGGACTATATATAAGAGAAACAAGCAGATTCGACGCCTTAAGGTTAGAATCAATAACCCCAAAAAATGATTCGACAAGGAAAAACAGATAAATCGCGCTTGACTCAACATGCTTGGGATGAAGAGTATAGAATTACAAACTACAATCGTAGCAAAAGAAGAACAATGTATTAAACGATAGCTGGTAGAAACAGCATATATGGCTACAATGTACACAGAGTTTTGATATTAAAGATGTCTGGCTTTCTATGATCCGAGAAAGCATTAGTCCATAACCATAATAACAGAGAGAATAAAAAGACTCGAGAACTTTATGCCATAAATATTTCGCGCCAATAGCACAAGTATGCATGAAAAAGATGGTTACTACGAATATACTTACTTATAACATAAATACAGGTTCTAAAGAAATAATTTCTATCCCCCAGACATCCTAGTGAAATATTTGAAAATGGCTGGGTCTAATACAAGAGAACTGCTAGAAAATTTAATGTAAATAAAAATATTGGCGACAAATATAAAAGAAGTTTGATTAATAGAGAATGTGGGATTTGGTTAGACCCAGATTAATATTCTCTTAAAAATGGTGAAATTCTCCCAAATTATTTTAGAGAAAATCCTCTTGAAAACATTGTAAGAGCTATTCAGCGAGCACATTTCGCAGGAAACCATTTTACGTCTTGTAAGAGTAATTTATGAAACCGTAGAATTAATACTTATTATCTAACTGAATAACACAAACAGCAGTGGTAATTAAGATGAAAATTATTAGAGTGACATAATTTTTTCCACAAAAAAGTACGAGGTATTCAGAAGAATATATTAAACAATTCGAAAGAGTGGACAATTTTCAATATACGCATGACAATTATGTGCTGATAATTTTGTTTTTCAAGATGATAGTTCCTCTGTGCATACTTCCCATGTTGTTTTCGAATGATTATAAACTATTTGCATAAGAACACCACTGCTACGAAGCAAACGGATCCGATCTTAATGCGATAGAAAACCTGTAGGTAATTATGATGAATGAAGTTGTATAATAGCAATTTTAAAGCGGATAATATTACCGATCTTGCACGGATGATCGAAAATATTTAGAAAGATATTAAGTCAAGAATACATCTGAACTTTTATAGTTACTGCCGAGACGCCTACGAAATGTTATTCAACAAAATGAAGAAGTAACAAAATAGAGTCTAACTTAACTAATAAAAATACCTACTGTTCAACAGAACAAAGTTATTAATATTAAAAAATTTTTTATACAATTTCGAGATATTAACAGAATGCTTGCGATTATAATAATGAGTTACTAGAAGTAGGAAAGGATATTTCTCTTTCAGCGTTTAAAAGTACGAGGGTAGCGAAATATAAATGGCTACAGTTTATATTTCGGGAATAGCAAACAAAAAAAAAATTTTTCTTATCGAAAATAGTTTTATTGCATTTCAAAATATTCACCTTGAAAATCAATGCACTTTTGCATTCGTTTAAATCAATCCGAAAAGCATTGCTGCCATTGTGAAGGCGGTATCTCCAAAATATGAGTTTTGAATGCCTCAACTGCCTCTTCCGGCGTAGAAAACCGTCGACCACGAAGTTTATTTTTCACGTATGGGAACAAAAAGAAATCACAGGGTGCTAGATCAGGGCTGTATGGCGGATAGCTTATCAATTCAATGTTTTGCCTGGTCAAATATTCAATTGTTTGAACCGACCTGTGAAAGCTCGTATTGTCATGGTGGAGAGTGATCTGTCGTTTTCGGTTTGTTGTCCTTATTTCTTCAAAAACTTTTGGCAAATAAATAGTTGTATACCATTCGGAATTAACCGTTCTACAACACTCTAAAGACACGGTTGCAACGTGACCGGTTTTTCCGGAAAAACAGGCGACCATTTGTTTTGATGTGTTTCGAGCGCGAAAAACTTTCGTTGGTTTTGGCTCATCTTGGCATACCCACACAGTCGACTGCTGTTTACATTGGGCTCATACGTATAGATCCAAGTTTCATCACCTGTGACGACTTTATAAATGCTCTCTGAAGCATCTCCATTGTATTTTTGTGCATTTCTTGGCACCAATCAACGCGAGTCCTTTTTTGAGCTGTTGTCAAATTATGTGGTACTCAACATGAACATAGCTTCTTGACGGCTAAATGTTCATGCAGGATCTTATGCACGTTGGTGTTATTATTACCTAGAGATGCCTCGATCTCACGGTATGTCACGTGACGGTCTACCATTATCAATTTAGACACGGCATTGATGTTTTCCGACACAGCAACATTTGTGGGACGACCTTCACGAAATTCATTGTCCAAAGAACGCCGTTCAATTTTGAATTCACTATACCAACGATATATTATAGTTCTCGATGGTGCTTCATCACCATTTAAAGAATTCAGCTCGTCGATGCATTCTTGTTGAGATAATCCAGGCCGAAAGTTATGAAAAATAATTGCACGAAAACGTTTGCCAGTTAATTCCATTTTTTCGCTGACATAAAATTTTTAAGTTACTGTCAACAATAGAAATAGCGACCGGATAATAAAACTGTCAAGGTAAATATATTGTCAAAAATGACAAACTTCACGATACAATCATCAGATCGGAGGCAACATTAACAGTATTGCTAGTTCCCGAAATATGAACGCCTACCCTCGTATAATATATAAAAATTATTGTTAAGTATTCGTGTTATAAACGCTTGTAATATTATGAAAAAAGTTGTTTAAAGTACGTTAATATACTCAGTTTCTTTTCAGGCAAAGTTCTTAGAGTGATAAAATAAATTTGCAGGATGCTGGATTTCTTCTACTTCGAAAGAAATACCTGCTAGAAGTCTTGTTTTGTTATTGTGCTAAGCACCGTCTACGGCTTCAACTTCTATTGTGTCAAATCTTCGCCCCTTCAATTAAATTTGAATATTTGGAAAGAAGAAAATAATGCCAGGACTCAGATCAGGCAAGTACGCCGTCATTTCGATTCTCTACAAACATATATGTGATTGTTTCGTATTCATCGTTTAGCAGTTGTATCACGAATTTTGCTGCTGTTCTTTTTATATTAAATTTTTCCGATAAAATTTATTGACACATACCATGAGATAATCCTACAATGTTACAGATATGTTGTATAGTCTATCACTATGGTTCACAATTGAATTCCAAATAGTAACGACATGCTCTGATATAATGTCGGTTGGTAAACTGTTTAGAAAAAAATAACGTTTCCAGTTACAATGACGTCACTTAGCATACTCCTAGAAAGTAATACATGTAGTTGAAATCACCTAGATGCCTCTTGTGAAAATCGCTAGAATGTTTTAGATTTTTTTTCACTGAAAATATATTGGAAACTGCCTAGCTTTTTCCCTCAAATGTAAAAAATATATTTATTTGGCAATATATATTTACATATAATGTACTTAAGATGTTGACTTAGTATTATTACTTAGGTATATAAATTTTGACATTAATTATCCATACTCATTAATTATGCTGAAAGATTGACATTATTCTGTATTCGAGGAACAAATTAACAGCGTTTAAAACATCGCTACTTAATTGTTTTTTTTTTTATTTTTACGTCGGTTACTATAGAAAGAAGTCGCTCAATCTTCGCATTACTATGTGGGAGAGTTATACCTAACTGATGTCAATTTAGTAACATTTGAACATTAAAAGTCTTCCTTAACATTTTGATACTACATTATCTTATTCCAAAATTGGTCAATAGTACATTTTAGTAAAACCTGCCTTTCATTATTTTCTTCACTAAAATGGATCCCTATTTTTTCCTAATCTAAGTCAATATTGTTGCAATCTATGATATCCAGTTTTATACAATTTTTTCAGATAGCGCGAAGCAAAAGTAAGTTGGTAAGTTTAGACATATTTAATGCAATTTGAGGTTTCAAAAAACATATTGAATTAAAAAAACGTGTCTGTACATATGTCGCTGCAAGATCTTCTAATCGATATTTGAACACCTTCTGGTAAATCTACGATCAAATAATTACATTCATGTCTTAAGGCTATTGACTTATATCTAAAACCACTCTGGGATTTCTGCAGGCCATATAAAAGTCATTTGAGTATTAGATTTAATAAAATGCATAGTAGTATTTTGAAATATTTTTTTTCTCTCAATTGAAAGATGGTGAATTAAATGTTTTTCCCTTGAAACAAAACATTAAAAGTATTAGAAAAATTAGAAAATATTTAAGAAATAACAAAATTGCTTTTGCGATGCTGTTATTTAGTTCGTCTAAAATAGAATTCTCTACTTTGGAATTTTCTTCTGAGTTACCAAGGGGAAAATAATTTCAGACTCTGCCAGTTATCTAAAGTTCTTGTAACGACATGTTGCGCATCTAGCCACCTTGTTTTTTTTTTCTGATCTATATAAAAATACCTTGAATTTCTGCTGTTCTCTTTGCAGAAAACGAATAATAACTGGCGATATCTCTTACAAACTATTCAGGTGTAAAATTTTGAACATGCATTATTTACAAGAAAAGCTATTGCGTGACAAGGTAAAACTATCAAAGTATTAGTTTATAGTTTTATTCTAGTCATGAAATAATTATTTTTTCTTGACAGATTCAGGAGCAAGGACTATGGTATAATATTTTTAAGGAAAATATTTTTTGATTCTAAACAATTTTTTAAAAGCAAGAAGCACATTTTCAGCAGTATTGCTAGTTTTGATTAATTACAAAAGTTTGTCATAAATATAATATCTATATTATCTGCATACTTGACAATCACAAAAAGAAGATTTTATTCAGTTTTTTCGTCTTCTAGAACTGAAACGTTAATGTTTAAATTCATTTGACAAATGTGTCCATTTTTTGAACATTTTAAAATAGAAGAATCGGGAATACTTTTCATGGAACAAGGATTAGATGTTCCAGAATTTAAAATATTACATTGTGGTGGGTGAAAAATTTGTAATTTCGGCTTTTGTAAATCATTACATTGGTAAATTTAAATATTCGAACGTGATTGAAACCGATTTCTTATTGGATGAAACTTCACAGGGTAAAGAATAAGTAATAACTAATTATTAAAGTTGTCAATTTTCATCAGCGCGACAGGATAGGATGCTTTGTAGTAAGTACATATGTATGTGACAAAAAACACACAACTGAGCAGACTGATTGGACTTGGATGAGTTACTGTAAATTTTCGATATGTACTTGGTTATTACACAGTATATTATTGTAAATGCTAGAGAATATAATTGGTTGTCATGTGCTGCTTAATTTTTAGTGACAGCCACTAGGTGTTGCTATAGAAATGCTGCAAATTGCAGTTTAAAACGTGTACTGTTCTGCTATTTGTATTTTTGGTTTTGATATTCGTCGTGTTTGTTTACTATATACAATTTAGATTTAATTGTCTTCTTTCATATTCTTTATTTAGTCATAGTGCTATTAAAATGTATTTTATGTTTATTTTTTCTATTGTTTAAGTATAGTGTTCTAAATTGTAAGTATTTATGTTAACATTAGTTTATTTGAATAATAGAGAATTATGTCTACCTTTCAGTTGGTAAGAATATATTCTTGATGTATGTAGTTTGTAATTACATTATTGGAAAATATTTTTAGTAATAATAACACGGACCTGCCGTATATCTGAGTGTTTTACTATAGATAAAGTGAAGAAGTTTAATTGTTTTTTCATCCACAAAAGAAACACTGCTTTTAAATCTTGGATTCGCGCTATAGGAATTAAGAAATATTGGGCTATATCAGGCAAATAAGTATTTGAAAAGCAGTTTAATTATGTAACTCGATATATATTTATGTGTGTTATAGAACTAATTGAAGTAGAAGTATTTACTAGCGTTAAATATGAAGAAACCCTTGCTAACATACAATTAGAAAGTAATGTTGAATATTGGAATGTTACATACATAAATGAAGAAGCCTTATCTTGCGAAGCTCATTTAGATATCAACATTGATATTGCAGCTGATTTTAAAATATTTGAAAACAAATTGTATGTGCTAATTAAATTAATGTGTTAATTAAATGTAATTTTAATGACGGCCTATATATGTCAGTAGATAGTGTTCTGTTTTAAGTTTATCTATGACTTAGTGCGCTAACAAATGTGACTATTAATGAGAGAGTTTTAAATACATTAGAACTTCACTATCCAATAATATAAAATTATTTAAAAAAGTATTATGATCACATTCAAGGGAATCCCAACCAATAAACTTGGTGTAATGTAGAAAATCTTATTCTTTTCCTGTTTGGAAAAAAATCCTTATAAATAGGTAAACATTACCTACTTTGGCATTACTATTCACAATGCATTCTTAAAATTATTCTGAAAAATTGATATTTGATAATACCATAATATATACAATAATATGTTTTTGAGAGACATACGGATGTTTTTCCGATATTAACGAACGTTAAAAATAAATATTGGACTCTTAGGTCCATAATTGTGTACAGTTAATAAATTATTAATTATATAAACATAGATAATATAGTATTCAAAAACAGCAAGTTGGACAATCTGAAACCTAGCAATCGGTTTCTCTTTTGTGTAATTGTGGCTCCAGCTCTGAATATAATCTTTCGCTAGCTACTGACGTTGCTACTATATATAAATCTATTAATACCATCTAGTGAAGTATTTGTCACAAAGCACGAAAGAAATTTGGTTGCATGATATGAACAGTGATAGTACAATTTAATTAATCAATGTGATTAGAGTTTACTAATTTTACAAAAAATACATTCACGTATTGTACAAATTAATCATTTGCTAGACACGATGGACATAACGTCTGTTGACATCTATTTTCCATTTCAAGTTTTAAAAAAAATTACATTTGATAGTTCCATTAATGTCATGTACTAATATAGACGAATGCGCTTTCCATATAATTAATACAAAAGGGAGCAACAGCATTCTTTACATTTGTGAGTAAGGCAGTAATAAATAAGATAGATATAGTCTAAAAAACAGTCATGATTTTAAATAGGAGAACTTTGAATCTCTCGTCCGTGAAGACCTGTCTACGCACTGTACATTTATTTATTTAGAGAGATTTAAAAATATTGTTATTAATCAAAAAGGTAAAAAAATCCCTTTTTTACCCTTTTTAATTATTAACTTAGCCACGGTCTGCCATTTGCCATAATTTCTACATATATTGCCTTTTTCCAATAATGTTACAAATTTACTCAGTTGCTGTACGTACATTACTAAAAAAGTTAATGTTACAAAAGCATGTAAACTCTAAATTTCATTGTAACTATATTCGTGTGCTAGGTTGAAATACAGTTTTGATATGAAACCGTATTTTTTTATGACAATCATTTTGAATCACATGTTATTATTAAAAATAAAAACAGATAACTACAAACTTATCGTGACAATCGTCGCTACTACAAAGTCCACGAATCATAAAAATTTTAAACATTGATGCATCGATATTTTTCTTGCAACGATATCGATATTTTGAAAACATCGATGTATGTTTCCATTCCTAATGATCCCTAAACATACTTGAGCATATTGACTCGCAAAAGATATATAATCTCCACGTATGACGATTGATTGTAACTGCATGCGTTTATACACGTAATGAAAATTTTGGTAACTTGGGTACCATCTTGTAGTAATTTGCTTCAATTAGACAAAGTGTGTCCTTATTGCAAGTATAAATGGCTAATACACACTTTATCATACACTATAAATAAAATGTAAAATCTTTTATTAGAATTTTTATGAGGCAAAGCATATTTTAATTGTGTTTGTTTAGATTATGTTAGTGTTAGTTAGGTAGTTATATTATGTTTTACTATATAATATAACGTCACCAGTTCTACACAAAACATTATTGTAGTTGTTGAACTAGAAAATTGACCTCATTCATCGTCAAAAGATACGCAAGCTGTGCTGCATGGAATGATGTTAAAATAGACGACATTGCATTGTAAAACTTACAAATCGCTGTTTTCATGACATATGTATGTACATATACCTATATTATTAGACCAAAAAATGTTTTATGTGAAAATCAAAGTAATTGCAGAATAAAAATGAAACCTTGAGAATAAATACTTTTTAATAAATTATTTACAGGAATCGCCACACAAGTACAAGATAATGTTTTTGCATAGAAAAGTTATTCAAACAGCATATACAACGACAAGTATCGTGACATATGACACAACTACAAAGGTAGAAAGTTTTTACTGTTTCTAAACTCTCTAAACTCTTGAATTGCTTTATGTATAAAAAGCCTAAGATAGAGTTTTTGGAATTTTCATTTCTTAATAAACCGAAACGACAATTATTAATTATTATTATTAAGATGGAAACTTTCAATTGCTTTCAATTACCAAAATGTGTAAATTGGTATGCGCATTTACGACGCTAAACTGAAAAATTCTGATTTTAAGCGCTTTATACATCGTATATGTAATGCAGCAATTTTTAAAAAATTTATATTTTCTATATTGTCTCCATGGTATGAGAGTGATAACATATTCCCGGAGAGAATGAGATCGTGAGTTTGATTCCCGTACGGAGAATAGAAATTTTTTCAAAAATAATTTGGTTTTTATCTTTATTAGAAATTAATTTATTAAAAGCCATCCAAGGAATAGTGTTAAGTGTAATCAGATACGTAGACTTCCGCGGTCGTGGTCCATACTATCTTCTTCTGGGCTGGAACCGCGTCACTGGTATAACTGCTGACGTTTCGTACCCACTCGTATGGGACATATTCAGGGCTGTGTACTGTTTCAGTGCAACAAACGGTAGCAGTAATTGAGCCCTGAAGATGTACCATTTTCATAATTTGAAAAAGATTTAACTTTTAAATACTCTCATAAAATTCATTATTATCTCATTTATTTTAGTAAATGCACACACAAGCTATTAATAAAATAACTAGATAAATAAATCATATTGATTATCTTTTTGAATGAAAGTGTTTGGTGAATATTATAAATTGAAAATGGAAAATCTGCTTTTTTAAAAAAATATTCAAATGCGACGATAAACTAATTTTTCATTATTTCTCTCAAAACAATTATACGATCTTATGTTCTGTTGATTATTTTACTCAAATTATTCATGCTTTTATACCACACTCACTAATGTCGATGAACTAGGTTTTTATACATAGTACTTATGCACTTCTGCTCCATACTGAAGTAAGGTGTTTGTGTCGAAAGAAAATAAGCGTAGATGTGTTTGATGGAACTACGTGCCGAAGAAGCAGCATTTTTGATAAACTATAACATTCTATTGACGATGGTTTTAAATAATGAAGACAGTGCAAATTTTCATATTTGGCATAGTTTTAGTAAAATGAATCGTTTATTACAATGGAAGATTGCCACTGTTTTTGTTGAATCTGTATATCTCTCAGAAGCTGGTTTCTCTGCTTAAGTACGTAAACAAAATACAGAAGTCGTTTCAATATGTATTTGAAATGAATTACATTATTACATATATATATACAATGAATTAAAACATCTTCAATTTAATCATTACATACTCGTATATGTAATTCATTTTAAATACATATTCAAACGACTTCTGTATTTTTTTTTATTTCTAATTATTTCTCTCACTCATAATGTAAAATCTATTGTAACGCAAATGGTTGCATTGGAAGGTACTTTTATAGATGGTTAAGTCTTGGTACTACCATTTAATTTATAAGATATTAGGTAAACCTAAGGTATTCCGCCATAGAATTTGATTGAAAGTTGAGCTACTTATCTATAATATTTCTAAAACATCTAATTGTTCGAAAGCGATTCAAAAAGCTTCAATGTATTGTGCAGTAGTGTTTCGTGTATGGTTACATTGTTTTGCGTAATCTTTGTAATACAAGAAAATAAAGAACATGTTCGGTATTTAACCCTTTTATTATCAAATGGCCAAAATGCTGTACAAATAATAAGAAAAAAATGCATCATTTACGGCAATAGCATATGGCAAAAGTGGCAAAAAGACTCTACCTTTGATCAAGACCGTTCACTAAATTACTGATTAGTTAAAAAATTATAAAAACTATCATCCGGAAAATATTTTGAAATTAATGGCAATTACCTTTCGGATACAAATTATTTAAAACTAGAAACTGAAGTAGGAATTATTTGCGAGGGCCATGATTTTTGTGAATGTTCTAAAGCTATACCAATGTTTCTTATTTCTTATTATCAATGTATTATGTACATTGCTTATGACAACTGTAGAGAGCGAAGATATTTTGCAAGATTACAGATTGAAATACTTTTATGAAATACAATAGATTAAAAAAGATCATCTGCGGTCATTAATACAATATTTTTAATTAAGAATATTTTTTAAATAAAACTCTACATAACCTATTTTTTGGTTCTTCATTTAACGTTTTTTTTTTTACTGACTTTTCGTACTTTTCGTAAATAAAGCATTTGTTTACATATCTACTCTCCATTTGTAACCAATTTAAATTCTTTGTTAATGTAGTGTTCCACATTGGTAACTAAAAATACAAATGGAGAGTAGTTTAACAGAATATTTATCACTTAGGTTAGATCTGGAGAATAGAGTCGGGGAGGTACAACTTAAAATCACAGCTAACCCACTTTTTTCCAAAGAACATGTGCGATTAGTCGTGTTGTGATGAAAGAAAATAATTCTATGAGCTATTCCAATTCGGTTTTAAGAAATTGCTTTCTTCAACAAGGTGGCTTAATACGATCAATTTGGCCCTTTACACGATAATTTATGAAAATTATCATGCAGGTAATAGCTTACCTTTTATTATTATTTTAGTGTGAGGTGCATCATTATCAGTTGGAGATTATTAAAATTTTTTAGTAATCAAGCTGCTAACTAACTTTTCTTTTTGGAAAACTGCTCAATTTGTTTTTCTATATGTTTACCTAAAAGTTATCCATATATCACATCAGTATTATCTAATTTACTATCGTTCATTGCTCTACACTTTTTCACAGATTTTATTTAGTACTATATATATATATATATATATATATATATATATATATATATATATATATATGCTATATTTTCACGCATTCTATTATTATTAACACATGAAACAAATCGCACTTCTGATAACAATCAGAAAGAACGTTATCTTAAAAAAATAATAAATATATTCAATATGTTTGAACCCCGCGATTTATCGTGCAGTAATGCTCTTCTCATATTGCATATCAGTAACACGTGAGTCATGGGCGTTATTATGTACACTTGCGTGATTGTTCAGTGCACTTTGGTTCGTATAAAGATGTAGTTAATTATATAAATATGAATTATATACCGTTCATTCATTTTACCTCGCTACGAAAACTGTACCACATTATATTCGGGTTTAGCTACTGAATACCTATCAGAATGTAAAGTGGTGGGGCGCGAGTCATTTGAATCACGACTATAACTGACTACTGATCGTACTAGCCGCCAAGTACCACGAACAACTACTTAATCTGTAATCTGTAGTCAGTCGTTGTTGTGATTCGACTGACTCGCGCCCCACCACTTTACATTCCGATCGGCATTCGGTATCGACCCGAATATAATATGATACGATGTTTGTAGCATTTTAATATGAAAGCACGGTATATATATATTTTCAGATTGTAAAATTATTTCGTGTAGGAAATTCTGCCTGGTTTTGCAGAATGCATAGTTAATTTAATTTGAAATTGTTGTATTTATTTTGTAAAGGATTATTAATAAAAAAAGCTTAATAAATCCTATTTTCACATTATGTTCGTATTCTATATACGTATTTCGACAACTAAGCCGTCATTACCAGCAGACGATCACAGTGTCACTCCTGGATCCGCGGCAAACGTAGGCGTGCATGGGCAACTTTTTTATTATTGAAGATATAGGATCGGTTAAATTAGCAAAGTCGCTCAGAAATTTGAGGAGCCTTCTCAAATTTGTCAATTTTTTGACATGCCTTTTAAAAAAATATATTATAAGTTTGTGTTATATCTTGAAAATCAAGAGCGTTATAAATTTTTAATTAAGATTACTAAAATCTATGTAAAAATATCTACCAAATGCTATTTTCAGTTTTATTCTATCTTCAGTAGTTACGACGACTAAAAATTTCGGTATTTTCATTTGGTGTTTCAATATCTCAAAAGAACAAATGACAAATCTGAAAATGCTATCAAATACTCCTCGAATTTCTGTTAATATCTTCAATACTAACAAAGTGACCCATATATATTTTTAATTTTGATTTTGATTTTCTTAAATGTAATTAAAGTGTAAAGTGATCAAATTCTTTATATTTTTTACCAATATGAGTTAATAAATGTATATCAAATACAAATATATATTTTAATCCTTTACGTAGCGACACATAAATATTTGTTAGTTTTTCAATAGTTTTATTTGAATCATGTATTAAGTCTTCTTTATGTTTAGGAGTGCGAACGTATACATGATTCAATAACAGTATTACAATGTATTTCTATTGTAATACGTGGGGTTGTTAATAAGCTGAAAAATGATTAGTAGTTATTATTAAAATTACACTTTTTTCGCATCTTTATGTGTGAAACCTAATGATTTACGAAAATTATTTTCCATGGTGAAATTAGTATTAGAAACAATTTTTATTGTCTTGTTATAAGATTGAATCTCAAAATAATAATTTAATAGTTATTTAAGAATTTTTTATTTATATCATTTAAAAAATAAAAACCTTTTGGAAATAATAATTTATTTGTTGGTCCGAGTCATTTTACTATATGTTTATAGTTCGAATCCTGGATTCTTTTTAAAATAATTATACCAAGAGGCAATTAGACCAATTTTATAATTTTCATTATCACTAAGTGAATGTTCTAAATGACGAGTTACCTTAGATAATTTACCAATAATTTTAAATATTGGTATTTACGTGGGTTGTCTTTTAAATTGTGCATATAAAACTAGAATAAAATAGTAGATAGCATTTAAAGACTTCATTGTTTTTCAAAGTATTCTCAGTGAAGATTAATGCACTTTTGAATGCTCTCGAACCAACTCTGGAAGCAGTTGTTCCACTCGTTTGTTAGTACAGTCAAAATTGCGTTGAAGGCATCGCCTGCTCCTTCTGACGACCGGAACCACAAGTCCATTTTTGATTTTCGGAAAGGTAGAGAAATCATTGGGACGTAGGTCCGAACAGTACAGAGGATGGTCCAACAATTCGACGTTTTATTGCATTGAAAAATCAATTGTCTTGCGTACTGTGTGCACACTTGCATGTCTTAGTGGAGGATGATTCGTCGTAAAGGGTTGGCTTTTCGAAGCTCAGCGAAGACAAATGATTGTATACCAATCGGCAGTAACAGTTCTTTGATCTTGTAAAGAACACCGAAACAGACGACTAGCGCTTATTTGCTAGCTTGTATGAGTAAATCTAAGATTCATTACCCCTGACAATAATGTATGTACACGTTTTTAGAATTTTCGGCGTTGAAGTGATCTAGAGTTTTTTGATATCAATTCACCCTAGCTGCTTTCTGTTCTTCGACCAACAGATGCGGTATCCAACGGGAAACACAATTCTTTATTCAAAATTTTTCGAATCGAATTCTTTGAAATTCTCAGCTTGCGATATGTCACTAGACGATCTTCGTTGATGATCTTGCGCATGGCATCGACGTTTTTCTGAGTGACTGCCGTTTTTGGTGAATCTGTTCACGTTTGAATTCTCCATATCAACTAGAAATTGATGACTGATGTGGTCATTCATTGCTGAAAACAGAAACTAACTCGACGAAACATTCTTGTTGAGATAATTGTCTTCGAAAATTATAAAAAATTAAAATTTAACTGACTTTGACAGTTCGTTGTAGGTACAACACTGCACGTATCGGACTGAAACTTTGGATTTAGGTTAACTAAAGATGTAGGTTAATTTTTAGTACTGATATTTGATTAGAGGCGACCTTTATTTCCCACTAAGCAAAACTTAAAAGACATCCCACGTATAAATAAAAATATCTTTTATGTTCATCTTCATTTGCTTATTTTGTAGACTTTGTTTACATTATTTTATATGTAGATCCACAGTAAAATCTTAAAAGTATTTATCATTACTTCTCTTATCATTCATTAAAATTATTTTTACATCTTCAACAAGATATTTTTCTTTAAGGTCAGTAGTTGAAAGATCACTATCTCCTACTATTCTTCAGTTACTTCTACATTAAGAAAAGTAATTCTATTAGGTGTTTTGCTGAAGAGTACTTATCGAAAGTTAATGATAAAGCATTTGGGAAATAAATATAATCTATTCATTTCAAATATTTCGAAGAACACAAAAAGAGGTAAAAAATGTTCTGCGTCTGTTTCTGGGTTAGTTGAATATAATAATAATCCAACAAAATATAAATTCATTGGAGATATAAATAAATTAGCTAATAAAGTGAATTATATTGCAGTTCAGGAACAGGACGGTAGTAATAGTTTTCGTTGTGAAAACCTTGGAATTCTACACTTTCTTATGAAAGAATTGGAGAAAATAGTTAATAGTATAAAAGGTATACAATATTAAATAACATTTGTATTATTATTATGAAAGAAAATTATGAAAGTAGAAGAATTGATGAATTACAATAACAGGATATAATTATTGTGGTTTTGAGACAAAATTAAAATAAACTGGATAAAGGATGTCAAGAACATGGTATGTTAGAAAATACAGCATGGTGTAGAATGGAATCTAAAGTTGCAAATTTAAATGAAGAAACAAATGCAATGAAATTAAAGAGACATTTAGGAATGAGTTGGAAATAACATTATTTTTGCTTTATAAATGGAATATAAATTAAATTCAAATGAAAATCAATTTAAAAATGGTGCAGCTTATAAAAAGAAAGTAGATATTAAAATTCAATTAAAATATAATCAAATTAGTACTGGAAATGATAAAATTAAACAAGATACTAGACAAATAAATAAACCTAATAAAAAAAAGATGAGTAGGTGCTAGAATAAAATTAAAATACGATCAAATAAAACATGGTTTTAAAACACTAGTTTTAGCAGAAATAGCATCATTAAGAGCGTTAGCTGAAATGAGTGCTCCAATTGCTAATGCTATATTTAAGATTAAAAAACTAGATGAACGAAAAAGAATAAAATGATTGAACAGTCATCATTGCAAAGGGTTAAAAAACGAAAAAATTGAACCATTAACTAATTTTGGTATTGAAAAATTCGGTACAAATATCTAAATTTTGGGAATTATTATGTGAAATATGAATGGTCAAAATACACAAGAGAAAATGAACGTAAAATATCAAATTTGGAGAATTCTTATCAGAATGGTTTTCATTGAACTGCTTGGATGAATCAAGAAAATCTTATCTAAGGAAAATATTTTGGAATAGATAATCTTTATCATAATTATGATAAAATTCAAAATTTTGACGAGCCATCCATTTGGGCTCATATGTTTATTACTACTCAGTGCAAACTAAATGGAATTAATTCGAGAAATATTCAATAAGTATTGAAAGAGAATTTCAATCAATATCAACATTCAACCTTAATATTGAACGCAAAGCTACACCTATTAATATCAAAATGAGAGATGATTTATTGGGACGCATATGGAAAATACACACACATAGATGTAAAAAATATAGAAAAGATTTCAAGTTTAAAATTAATTAATAATTTTATATGTTTTCATTAAAGAAATTTAATCAATAAGGTTGATATATAACCCCTTTCCACAATTAACTATTTGTAAATTCTGTATACGCATTTCGACAAAAGTTGTCATCATCAGCAGATAATTTCAAAGTGTCGCACCTGGTAAAACTTGGAAAAAATTAAGAAAAATAAACTGTACGCGATCCGCACCGTTGAAAACCAAGATGTGCACTGTGTCTGTTTCACAAGATTTTTAAAAAATACTTTTACTTAAACTAACATGCACTACATTGAAAAAGGTTATTATGGTCAAAAAGTGTCTGTGTGATTTATGTGTGTTTTATGATAGCTGTCTTTCAGTAGAGAGAAGAGAGGCGTTTGCAGAGGGCCGGCGTCATTAACGTTTACCACATGGCTTGAATTCTTTAAGATGTGCATGCTTTCATACGCGTCCAGTTCGCGATAATTGTACACGTTCTTTATCAAATGTAAACAATCCATATTAACACTGTGGTTATTTTCTAATACATGTCTCGCTATACCCGATTTTTCCGGTCGGTTGAATTTTATGTGCGAAAGGTGTTCTTTATACCTGGTTTCGATCGATCTTTTGGTTTGGCCGATGTATTGTCTATTGCACTCTAAACATTCAATTCGGTAGATTCCCGATTTTTTATTCTCTTCAATTTTGTCTTTTGCATTTCCTAACAGCATTTTAAGGGTATTATTGAACATACTTTAAACCCGTGATCTTTAAAAATACTATTCAGATTTTTTGTCACACGATGGAAAGGTAAACAAACAAAATGCTTTTCCCGATTGCTCTGTGGTGAAAGACATGTGGTGTCACGGATTGTTTTTCTTATGTTGGCCTTTCTAATTAATCCATTGATTATTTCCGAATCGAAACCGTTGTATACCGCGATATTCTTAATGAGGTTCAATTCTCTTTCATATCTTACTTTTGTTAGTGGGAAATTGATCAAACGATTAATCAGAAAATTGAATGAAGCCATCTTCTGTTGCATGCTGTGATTTGAGTCAGCCGTAATGAATCTATTGACATTGGTTTCTTTTCGGAAAATATCAATTTCTATTTTGAGATCATTCTTAATAACTAAGGTGTCCAAAAAAGGCAACTTGTCATTGTTTTCTTTCTACTGTGAATTTAAAAATTTTGAATTTAACTGTTTAACGAAATCATTTAAGTTGCATTTTTGTGTATTGAAAACCACGAAAATATCATCGACATACCTGACCCAAATTCTAGGAAAATATTTAGCTTTATTTTTTAGTTCTATTTCAAAGTTACAAAGTTAAACCAAAAGATCGATCGAAACCAGGTATAAAGAACACCTTTCGCACATAAAATTCAACCGACCGGAAAAATCGGGTATAGCGAGACATGTATTAGAAAATAACCACAGTGTTAATATGGATTGTTTACATTTGATAAAGAACGTGTACAATTATCGCGAACTGGACGCGTATGAAAGCATGCACATCTTAAAGAATTCAAGCCATGTGGTAAACGTTAATGACGCCGGCCCTCTGCAAACGCCTCTCTTCTCTCTACTGAAAGACAAGAGGAACAATATCATAAAACACACATAAATCACACAGACACTTTTTGACCATAATAACCTTTTTCAATGTAGTGCATGTTAGTTTAAGTAAAAGTATTTTTTAAAAATCTTGTGAAACAGACACAGTGCACATCTTGGTTTTCAACGGTGCGGATCGCGTACGGAGTTTATTTTTCGTACAATTTTTTCGCCGTGTTTTACCAGGTGCGACACTTTGAAATTATCTGCTGATGATGACAACTTGGTTGTCGACATGCGTATACAGAATTTACAAATAGTTAATTGTGGAAAGGGGTTATATATCAACCTTATTGATTAAGTCAATCAACCACAGGCTCCATCAAATTCAACTAAAAGAAATTTAAGTTAAATAAAATAATAAAACTATAAATAAAATTGATCTATTATCTATCTTAACTTGGAATATTAAGTGCTGTAATAAATACAATAAGTCATTCACAAGATATTAATGGACCTATAATAAATTTAGGTTTTAATCAAGATTTAAAAGTGGAAGCTATTTTCATGCAACAAGTATAGTTAAGCCGATCTTGGACTTTGATTTTTTGAAAATCTTAAGTAACGAATTTATAGACCCAGATTACGGATTATATTTACAATAAATACCGATAATGGTTAATATATAGATGTAAAAATGCAGATGGAAGTGGTTTACCTTATAAAGGAAAAATTGTTATAGAACATCTTGTAATTAGAGCCAATAAACCCTTATACGAAAGTATTGCTAAAATATCCTTAAATAATGATATAAAACAATTATTCTTGAAGAATAGGTACGTATTTGATTTTGAAAATCGACAATGTATTCAACATAAAAATGTAAGTGAACAAACTTTATCATTCAATATATCAACTTATTATGCAAATGTAGTCCATTATTTAGAATTATTGTATTTTAAACATACAGATTCGATGATCAAGAAGAAGATCCAAGTGATTATGATTATTGTAATGTGAAAAATATTCGGAGTGAAGTTAATGAGCTATCATATCCAGAGATTCGCTGAATTTAGATTGGGATAATGAGAAATATGTATAGCTAATGATCTCATAAAAAAAGTATTTTGTAAATCACATCAAGAATTACCGCCAATGTATGAAATAGGCATGGCTAATCAATCTGCAAATAAACAAAATAGCAATAATATAGTTCTATACGATAACTTTGATAAATATTAACTCGCCAAGTGGTGACAAAGAACGTACTGTTTGTTATCTACTTCTTATAAATAATACAATTACAGAGAATATTTAAGAAATAAGCTATTTTCATGCAACAAGTATAGTTAAGCTGATCTTGGACTTTGATTTTTTGAAAGTCTTAAGTAACGAATTTATAGACCCAGATTACAGACTATATTTACAATAAATACCGATAATGGTTAATATATAGATGTAAAAATGCAGATGGAAGTGGTTTACCTTATAAAGGAAAAATTGTTATAGAAAATCTTGTAATTAGAGCCAATAAACCCGTATACGAAAGTATTGCTAAAATATCCTTAAATAATGATATAAAACAATTATTCCTGAAGAACAGGTATGTATTTGATTTTAAAAATCGGCAATGTATTCAACATAAAAATGTAAGTGAACAAACTTTATCATTCAATATATCAAATTATTATGCAAATGTAGTCCATTATTTAGAATTATTGTATTTTAAACATACAGATTTGATGATCAAGAAGAAGATCCAAGTGATTATGATTATTGTAATGTGAAAAATATTCGGAGTGAGGTTAATGAGCTATCATATCTAGACATTCGCTGAATTTAGATTGGGATAATGAGAAATATGTATAGCTTATGATCTCATAAAAAAGTATTTTGTAAATCACATCAAGAATTACCGCCAATGCATGAAATAGGCATGGCTAATCAATCTGCAAATAAACAAAATAAAAATAATATAGTTCTATACGATGACTTTGATAAATATTAACTCACCAAGTGGTGACAAAGAACGTACTGTTTGTTATCTACTTCTTATAAATAATACAATTACAGAGAATATTTAAGAAATACTTTACATGTAAATGAAAACAGAAAAAATTAAGGATTCTATATTTAATTTTGAGGAAGTATTGGAAATATATTATCAAAATGAATCATTAGATGTTTTATGATTTGAGAACAAGTGATATATTATCTTGAATTGAAGAGTATTTTAAGCATGAATAGCATAGAAATTAAATTTTTTCGAGTATTGAATAAAACTTAAAATTGATGAAATCAAGAAGTAATACCGAAGATTTACGATACGATACTTAAACATGATAAAGAAATCGAATGAATGACAAATTTTAAATAGAAATATAGTGACATGTTTTACTTTTGGCGAAACAACTGTTAACCATGAGTTTCTACGTAGATGTTGATGACAAAATTAATTGGAAAAATAATAACTCTTTTAAGTAAAGTATTTAAATATTATCAAGGGAAAGTATTTAATATGTTAAATATATAAATGAAAACATAAAATTGATGATATATGTATCTTTACTATGAGTTACAAATGATAGAATCTAATGATTTGAAAGTAAGTAGATTTTGAAATCCAATTAAAGATTATTATTTGAAAGATTAACAGAAAATAATTATAAATTATTTAATAATTCTCATAAAAAAAGGACAAAAATAAGGAATTTCTATCATATTTAAGAATATATCATAAAAGTGAAATTAAGTTGATTGTGAATGGCTGATAAAATTTAAATCAATTCTGTTTGATAAAATATTATATACTACTGCAAAAAAATTTAAATGAAAATCATTGAAAAAAGTTGCTTCATTAAATTAGTTGTTCAAAATGGCCACCCAGATCCTGTATACATAGTTTAGCTCTTCTTAGAATTAAAGAAGTAGTCTCTAGTAAACCAAATTTTCTGTCTGATGACATTGGCAGCCAAATAACTGCTGGACCTATTCCAATCCACTGGTTCGAAAAATTTTGATTAAGAGAATCTGTTATTTGTCTACCAAGGTGCGGAGGTGCACCATCTTGCCACATTCTCCGTCTTACATTAAGAGGAATTCACCGAAAATCTATCTTTAAAATGGGATTCCCTAATTTTCAGTGAATTTTCAAGTGCCCAATAATATGAATTCCTGGTGTTATTGATGCCGTTTCTGGTGACTTCATCACTAAACAATATTTTCCGATAAAGCTCTCGATTTCCCAGAAACCAGTGACTAAATTCAAGGCTTGATGGATAGTCGTCAGGTTTTAGAGCTTATTCAGGTAAGATATGGTTCGTGTACACACCGAAATTCTCCGTACTATCATGCGGACACTAATACGAGGTCTGATCAAAAAATAACCGTTATTTTCAAATTTCGTGAGTTACGTATGTTCGATTTTTTTTCTGTTATGTTGGTACACATGTCTGTTATATATGTTGGCAATATCAGCCATTTTGGATTGTCAGTTTGTTTTTGACAGATAAAAAGGTTAGTCGTGTTTTGGTGTGCTCTTCGATTTTTTACTATTCGAAAAAATGGATCAAAGAAACTGTATTAAATTTTGCGTTAAAAATGGAATAAAGTGCTCCAAGGCACTTGAAATGTTGACTGTGGCATTCGGCGAGTCTACTTTGTCTCAAAAAAGTGTTTATAAGTGATACAAGCGCTTTACAGAAGGCCGAAAAAATGCACGCCAAGTTCGATCAAATGTGAGGGTTTTGCTCACTATTTTCTTCGATTACAATGGCGTGGTGCATCATGAGTTCTTACCAACAGGTCGTACGGTTAATAAGGAATACTACAATGAAGTTATGCAACGTTTGCGTGAAGCAATATGGCTCAAACGATCAGAATTGTGGGAAAAAAATGAATTCTGCATCACGATAATGCACCAGCTCACACACCAATGCTTGTTCGTGATTTTTTGGCCAAAAACAACACCCTAATCATGCTTCAACCACCTTATACACCAGATTTGGCTCCCTGCGACTTTTTCCTCTTCCCAAAACTGAAGTCACCGATGAAAGGAAAGCGTTTTGCTACGATTGAGGAGATAAAAGAAAAATCGAAACAGGAGCTGTTGTCAATACCAAAAAGCGCATTTCAGAAGTGTTTTGAGGATTGGAAAAAACGCTGGCATTATTATATCTGAGGGGGATTACTTTGAAGGGGACAAGATAGTTATTGATGAATAAATAAATACTTTTTGAAAAAATTGAAAATAGCGGTTATTTTTTGATCAGACCTCGTAGAAGGTTGAGCGTCAATCATATTAAGTATTGCTTCTTCCTGAGCAAGTTTTTATTACCCAGGACGTCAGAAGTAGCTGCAGAAAACTTGCCTATTTCTTTTAAACATTGATGGACATTACTAAAAACATTTCTACAAGGTGCTTTAGGTAGGATATCGCCGACGATATTTATCAAACTGCCGCTCGTCCATTTCCATTACACAATCCATAAACAAAGTGAATATCGGCGTATTCTTCATTCGAAAAATTAACACATTTTAATAATATTTTAATGTAACACGAAAAAGTAAACACTCTAAATTATCTTAATTAACGTTTGCTGTCCTAATGAATAATATCTGATGAATCATAGTCACTCGAATTTTTTAATAACAACGAAATCAAGAGCGATGCCTAATACATAAATTAATAGGGTTATCTAAAAATTCAAATGTTAGTAGCTCAGTTACGATAAAATTTTGGGCATATGTTCATTAAACATTTTTAACTTGAAATTGCTTCAGTTACACATTCTTAAACTGTGGTAATCATGTGATGATCCGGTATATAATTTTGAAAATGTTGATTGTTAACATTGATGTTTTTTGTTGTAATAAATGAGAGCAAAAAATTAAACATTTTAAATTTATATGAGTTTTATGAGGAAGACTTAATTTATTATTACTTATGAATTAGATGGATGTATCCTACCACCAATTGAAAAATCATATTTAGATCATGAAAAAAGTTAGTATTGGATTGTTTAATTCTCTTAGAACATAGTAATAGAAATGAAAAACTTTTAGGATATTTATCAAAACTGAAAGTAAAGAAATTCTATTAATTTTTAATTGATTAGTGGATTTTAAATTAACTCTAAACAACGAAATATTAAGCAATATGTGTAATTATAACTTATTCAGAAAATTAAAAATATTAGTAGAATTAAATATAATAATAACACTTAAAGAAATAATAGAATTTATAATTTCGCACTTTTCATATTGAAAACGTTATTGGTTGTGATTTATTTATTTAATGTATTTGGTGATTTTTTATAATAAATGCCAAACTGGAAAATAAAATTAAACACTTGTGGCAACACTATCGAATAGAAAATAATTAACGATTTAGATATTGGTAAAGTGTATCAAAAATCCGACTCCAAAACTATTAATACAAGTTATGAAAATAAGCTATTGGTGGTTTTAGATAAAAAAATTAAATTAATTTTACCCAATAGATTTGTTAACCTCTTTACCGGTATCTGGGATTTAGATGATGCAAAAGAAATCTAATTTTAAATCGATCTATAAGAGATTAAAAATCTACCAAATAATAAATCCATACATGAAATTTTCGTGTTTTGATACTTTTTAATTATTCAAAATAAATACATACCGAACCGTTATTCGCTGAAATTTCCACGCATACTAGAGTTTTACTAACTCATTTTCAAATATTTTTTACTCAAAGTTTGAGTGATTATTTTAATAAATTAGTTGAACTTATCTACATAATTCCTTTTATCAATGCATATATATATATATATATATATATATATATATATATATGCGTAATGCAGAAATTTTTGAAAAAATTTTTGTTGTCCGAGTGGGATTTGAACCCGCAATCTCATTTTCTCCGGGAATATGCCTATCACTATTAAATTGTGTCCCGCATCATTATGATATTCAAGCTCGATAGTATTTAAATGCAGTCTTTGAGAACAGATGGATTAGTAGAAGGAAACGAATAGATTGCTAAGTTGATCTTCAGATGTAAATCCACTAGTTTTTCCCCGTGAGATCATCTTATAAACGCTGTCTATTAAAACAAACCTCGATATTTGGACGAATTAAAAACTAGCATCTGGGATTAAATATGAATAATTGCAACCCATGCCATTCAAAATATAGTTCGAGGATTTTATTGATTGATTTATTTATTTAGCATTTCTTGTTGCTATTACATAAGTATACAATTTCAAATTAAATATTAAAATTTTTCACAAAAAAAAACATACATTAAATTAAAAGTATACATCTAAATTCAAAAATTATTATTATTAGTACTTAACATTAAAACATTAAAAATTTCTCTTGACATATTCAATAATCCCACGTTTAAATATATAGTAATTTATTTCATTTTTTATTTCTGGAGGCATTTCATTGAAAACTTTCAGACCTTTATAAAATATAACATTTTGACAAAAACTTGTTGTTACCAAAGGCAATCTACAATCGTTGGCTTTCCTCAAATTGTATGGTTGGACTTCAGCTACATTGACCAGATATCGCTGCATATAGTTTGGCATATTTCCTGTCTTAATTTTAAATATAAATAATAGAGTGTTCATAACGAGTCGTTGGTTGATGGAGAGCCACTGCAGCCTGTTCAACATATTACTTATATGTGTCATTCTGTTGCATCTCAGAATACAGCGCATGCCTTTATTTTGTAATTTCTGTAGTCTTTCTTGCATTTGCTGATTACCTAAGAATAATATCGTGGAACAGTACTCAAAATGCGGTTTTATAATTGTGTTGTAGATAATAGTCGCAGTGACAGTTGAAACCCAGGTTGTTGTGAATGTCGTCTAATGGACATTTAAGGATTTTCAGCAACACTTTCACGAACCAAACCAATATTTTCTTGTGAACGACCACTACTTTTTCACTTTTTTGATCTTCCACGGAACCGGTCTCTGGAAATTTTTTAATAATTCGACCAATAGTGCTGTCAGATGGACGATTATGTAAACCATAAAATTCACGTAATTTTCTAAAAACTCTTTTCACAGAACGCTGATTTTTATAAAATAATTCAATAATTTGAACGCGTTGTTGTACCGTCTTCGAAGCCATTTTTATAAATGTTATACCTCACACTTTTTAAATGCCCACATACCCAGACAAATTCAGTGCGCCATCTATATTTTATTTATTCTTAAAAAGAACGCGCAATTTGAAACACCTTTTAGAATAGAATATATTGACTGAGTAATATAAACATGACGAATTTGATAATAAATCAAAGCAGATTCTTTCGATATCAAATGTGTATATGTGTGCATGTGATTGATTAAAACCGTACATTAGACGTGTATTTGAAAAATAAGTTTTGAAGGTTTAACGTTGTACCTACTCGAAATTATTTTATGAACACTGTATTTGTCAAAAATAAAAGCATCAAAGTAAAGCACGAATATCATAGTTTTCGGTGCCAAAATTGTTACAGCAAAAAAAATATTAAAATGATGTAGAACGAAATATTTTCAAAAAGATTCAAATATTCTTTAAATGGTTGAATTTAGGTATAGGGACAACTTAAGAAAGCCTTCCCAAAGTACTCGTAGAATACAAATATGCAATACAAAGTACATCTTTCCATTTAAAATAAACGAGTTGGTAGCAGCTTCCGGTTGAACCAAAGATTTTCAGAAATAAAAATAAAGCAATGATAAAACAATATACTCCTCTCTCTCGTCCAAATATACAAATGTCCAAACGAAGGGACGAAACTGTGACGTTTCGCTAAATAGATAACCATGTTACCATGATGCGTGTGTAGACGAACAGTTTAAACTTGGCAATTGTCAATATGTGAACGTTATAAGAATTATTCAAATATTAATAACGCCTTGTTAACGACGCGTTTCGAGTGTATTAACTCTCTTCAGGTAAACACTGGTGTTATTGACGAACGATTCTTTGTGAGTTTATCGTACCTTTTTAACTTTTAATACAGTACAATGATGAAAAAAACACAACTTCGTTCTTTCGTTTGGACATTCGTACGAGAGAGGGAGGTATTATTTTTTCTTCATTTTACTGTATCGAAAAGGTACGATAAATCCACAAAAAATCGTTCGCTAATAACACCAGAGTTTACCTGAAGAGAGTTTATATACTCGAAACGCGTCGTAACGTTCGTATATAGCCATACTTTCAATACGTCTAACGAACGGTTTCGATCAATCTCATTGTACAGTACTGAGACAACACATTGCAGATCTGTAGCAAGCTAAACATTTGATAATTCGATTTCCTTCACATTTCCTGCCATTTGATTCTGATATGTAATTTCAATTGACACAGAGCTTAATGCTACAGTTCTGTAATTTATGTTGTTTATACGCTAACATGATTTTTCATTACCTTAAAGAACTGCTATATGTACATATGTATATTCTTAGGTTCCGATTCTTATATAAAATTACAAATTATTGAATAATTTATTGCATATTTTTTCATCCAGTATTTTGTCACACTGTATTTACACACTTCACAACAAATCTCCCAAATAAATCATTACTATAATACTACATACCACTAAACTTAAATGTACCTCCATAACTTAATTTGAATTTAGCTACACCTGCTTGGAGTTTCGGTATTTAATAAATACCACAGTTATATCGAATAATTAACCTGTTTCTGTTTTATTTAATGATCTTTAACAGTTTTTATTTACTTAAATAGTAATAGGTATAATTCTTCTTATTCACAAGCCTTGTTTATCACTAGGTATAATGCTAATGTTTACAATTAGGTTTGTGTATACTAAATTAATAAACAATAATGTCGGAGAAAAAAAATTCCGTCCAGGCTTGTTTAACGAATAATGGTGGGTCTAGAACACAGGATAATTAAGTACCTGATAAGCAAAATCTACGCTTGTAAACTAGCATAAGATATTCTTTGTTAAGAATATGCAGAAGGCATAGTAAATTGTCTGGCGTCGTTTTACTAGAAGCATGAGCAAAGAGAAACAGTACTTGGTGCAACAAGTGCGCACGCAGTGATACTTTTCCCTCTAGTGTAGAAATTTTTGTAATTCAAATAAGTGAGAAAAATGTTTTGTGTACATGTTGCATACATATTTTTCTATAATTGATCTTTTTAATAATAATAACAATAGTAATATATTATAATTATATAAAATTATTTTGAAAACCTGCTCGATTATCAGAAAATTTGGAATACACAATAGAGAAGAACCTAATTTCATCTGCATATTAAGATAATAATAATGATACTGATACTAAGGTAATAATAATAATATTGCTTCTTATAGAAATACAAAGCATCATAAAGCTTGTATTAATTTACTGTTTTATGATCAATAATAATATCGCAGCATCAGCCCCATACAATTCGATCTCAAACCTTTGATATTCACTTGCAGAAAATTGAACGAAGTCATTTTTGACGTCCTCATTGGAATTAAATGCTTTTCTGTATAAAGAATTCTGTAAAGATCGGAATAAGTGGTAATTCGAGAGTGTCACGTCTGGCAATTGTGTGGGTGCGGTAGAAAATCCAAACTGTAATAACTGCCGGTGAATTATAAAACTTACGCTATGGTGAAAAACTTCACTTTTCTTACTAATCAATTCCAATCACTTCTGTTTCATGGAATCACTAAATTTGTCCAATTGATAGCATTATGCTTCCGAATTAATGGGGGAATTGTCGGATAGAAACTCAAAAAAAAAGTAATTTCGTTTAAATGCCACCAAATAGAGGGTTGCTTTCAATATTGTTGTAAATAATTTATTTTTCATCCTCAGTTATTATTCGCTTCAGAAATACATCATTTTATTCACGTCTCAGACGTCAATGCGACGGACTTTTTTTTTTGAGAACATATGGGACCCAAATATTCAGTGAAACTAAGTTATTTCACATAATCATAAACAGTCAACGTCAATAAGTTTAAGCTCAGCAATTTCTCGTTGATATTCGGCGGTTTAATTTATCAATACTTTCATAAATTTTAACTGGCTTTCCAGAACGAGGTGCATCTTTGATATTGAAATTACTAAAACGAAATCTTGAAAAACAGTTTTGACACTGGCGTTGTGTTAAGAAGTCCTAGCCTTGCACTCCACACAACTTTTTTCTTGTTTCGGCTGTGCTCTTATCTCTTCGGTAAAAAAAAGCAAAATAGGTTTCTTATTTTCCATTTGCAAAATTACGCTAAAAAAGACAAACGGAATCGAACATTTTTTCTTTATAAATAAACCCTAAATTGTGGGCTGTCAAAGTATACAATGGCAATAAAGTTTAATGACGTTGACTAATTCAAAATACACTAGTCTTACGAAAAAAAAACGAAATTACTTTTCGAATAACCCAATACTTTGCAAATAGTAATTGATGCAGGAAAAGCTACTTTGCATAACAGTTATAGAAAAGTGGATTACTGTTTTCATGGTAGTTGTATGAAGTACCTTATTAAGATACTTATGTAAAACACAATAAGTAGATGTTTATGATTCAGCAATATTTTATATTCGGCCTAGCTGTAAATTTTATTTTAGTTTTCTCATACCTAATATCATTCAAATAAAGTTTTAACACAACCTAGTATTATGGAAAGCTTAAAATTGTCTTCAAAAATTTAAATGTAATTTTTACATTACAAAATTTACATCTGTTCGTTGATTAAACATTAAAAATACTCTTATTTTAAAGTGTATAATAAGTTCTTATTAAAAATTATATCCAGTAAGCAGTTTTTACTTGATAAGTTTTTAAAGGATGTTTTACTAGGTTTTGTACATATTTGAAAGATGCTTAATATACATTATGATATAATTAATTCTCATTGTATTTTATGTACAGCGAAATATATTTAGAACATTATAAAAAACAAATATAATTAGAATATCGATATCGTCCAAGTACTGATTTCCCATATTTGTTTGTAATAATACTTTGTAATATGCAATTGCTTCTATAATCTTATTTAAAATATGTAATTTGATAAATTTTGCACATAAGTATAAATCTGTAAAAAGATAAAGGTATAGTTTTATACTTACAATAACTAAAAATAGTCTGATATTAACATTTCTCTGCATTTTGTTAAGTTCACTCAACTCAATAACACAAACTTGTAACACTTTAAAAAAAATTTAGGCATAGAGTACGTTATCAGTATTACGGTAAAGAATATTAAAGCCAAGACTCGTTTAAATTCGAAGGCAATGCTCTGGAAACTATATGAATGTAACGGAGTGGGTATGAACACATGAACTACTTGACTTCTGGCTACCTAGAAATACTATTCGATTACATTAACGGGACTCACATAGTTTCTATTCAAACGAGCCGATTCGACTTAAGATTATTTATTACATATATTGCATGTAAGCGATGATATATTTTGAAAATAATCATAGCTAGGTGTGAATGAATAATGAAATATCTATGTATGTAAGGGACTATTTTCTTTATCAGCGTTAATTTTTCATTGTATTGATTTATAGAATATACCATATTTTCAACAATTTTTAAAATTATGTATTTAGTTTTGTACTAAGAGATTATATAAATGTCGTCAATAAAGAAGATTAAAACGATTAAATAAAAGTTAAAATTATCATTGTAATTTCTAATTTTTAAAATTTTTTTAATGAAATGCTTTATTCTTCGTGTCTTATTTCCATGATTGCTGTGTTTTATAAAATACGGTATATACAATGTATAAAATAGTTAATTAAATTAGTTACTGTCAGGTTGTGAAAACATATTAATACAGGATGTCCTGCTCTCGATCATTTAGACTATTACTTTTATGTTTTTATCTAATTTCTTATTTTTGCGGGCATGTAAATATATGAATGTACCCAACTCTTTCAAAGATAATGACATTATTCTAACAATAAACATATCACCACTAATTTTTTTGTCACTAAACTATCACACATTCACTCACATTTGTTACAGATCTAATACATGAATACAGTCCCTGACCAGAATATTAGTGCTACCTTGATAATTTTAAAACCGATGTACTCGTAATTCAAAATCAAAGGAATAAACTGAAAAACATGCTTATCTAATGTTTATTATTATATTTAATGTATAATTATTTATAAGAGAAAATTGTGGTTTCCTGTGACGGCCCTCTACCTTTTACTAATCCTTTTATCTATTCTGGTCGGGTTCTTTTAAAGGTATTATAACTGGTTGTTGTAATAATTCAGGATCTAACACTCGACAGTATTTCAGTTTATGTTCCTGTGCGACATTGTGTAGATTTTGTTTATTTTAAATTAGTGAATTTATTTGTTTTTATTTATGATGCGATTAGATGATATGGGTCAAGCAAAAGACATGTCGGATGAAAAAAAACTAGTATTTCCACTTTGTTACATACAGAAAAGTACTCCCAGAGATAAATTTCACAAATGGAAGAAGTTTCCCGGTGAATAGAGCAACTTTCCTTTTCCTTAATCATACAAAATGTTTTTAGAATAAATGTTGGAAATGTGGCATAAAGAACAAATACTACTCGGCTTGATCGAAATATCGTAAAATTAACGGAAGAAAGCCATAGACGATTAAGAACAAGTATCAAAAATTCTCTCTGAAGAGGGACACGTATTATCAACGCGAATAACTCGTAGACACTTGTACCAGGACGGCTTAAAATATAGACGTCCAGTAAAAAAGCAAGGGTAACGGCTGCAATGAAGATAGCTCGTATTCGACAGACAAAACTTCACGAAAACTACGCAATAGAGGACTAGTGAAAAGGATCAAATAAGGGCATAAACATTTATTAATTAATAAAAAAAAACCTTTTTGCTAAAAGTCTGGTGTGATTCTTGAACGCTCAGAATGTTGTCAGTGACGAAACTAAAATAGAAGCGGCAATAAAAAGGGCTCACTTTGTGAGACGACGAAGTTCCGAATGTGATCTGGGCTTGCACAGCGTCGGAAAATATTACAGCGAAGGCAAAAGCAATATGTGTTGGAGGATGTTCTGCTCCCATATTTAGACCATCATGACATTAATGTAGGTTCTTGTACCTTCGTGCATGGTAATGCCCATTGTCTCGCCCATTGTCTCTTGTCGTAGGCAAAATCTGTAACGAACATTTTTGAGTCGGTGCATTTGCCAGTGCTTCCATGACCGGGAAATTCTCCCAACCTAAACGCTGTTGAATTCGATAGTCTATTCAAGAAAAAAGAATTGAAGGCCGATATCTAAGATATGTTGTAAAATGATCACATGGTCAAGTAGTCAATAAAAGCCTGCGTGAAAAGTATGCCTAAGAAACTACGAGTTAACAGCAAAGTATGGAATTATGAAATAGTACTATTTTTTCAACAGCATTTTATATTACTTACAATAAATATTTTTCGTTAAACTCTTTATTTTGTTTTGCTATACAACGAAAAACGTTATATTTCCAGGTAACGCTAATATTTTCGCCAGGGAACTGTATATAAGGGTAGTCAAAACTTTGCTTCTTGTTCACTTACAATACAATATAATTTCTTTATTTTATATTTATTATATTATTATTTATAGTATTTTAAGGTCCAGAAAATATATCTATGCGAATAAAGACCTATTCATAAACCACAAATTTTAAGGAAAATAGACTGTGATAAACATTCTTTTAAGATATATATATATATATATATATATATACTCAATG